>PISX010000792.1:0-238890 GCA_004024625.1 Mellivora capensis | reverse complement strand
GTGACTCTTAATCTCACAAAACAAACTGAGGGTTGCTGGGGGGAGGGGGGTCGGGAGAGGGGGGTGGGGTTATGGACATTGGGGAGGGTATGTGCTATGGTGAGTGCTGTGAAGTGTATAAACCTGGCGATTCACAGACCTGTACCCCTGGGGATAAAAATATATGTTTATAAAAAATAAAATTAAAAAATTAAAAAAAAGAAAAGAATGAGTCTCTGACTCTTGGCTGTGCGGGTCCCAGGAGAGCCAGGCAGATGAGGGCAGAGAATGTGACCAGCACCCCTTTCTGTCTGGACTACAGATTGAAAGGCAGCCCACCTCCACCACCACTGAGAGCCGGCTAATGTGTGTACACACTGCTTCTGATGTTTCGAAGGACTGCTCTAGCAGCCTGTGTGGGCTGACGTGGGCCCCTCATTTCCTCCTGAAATCAGTTATTTTCCACACGAAACTTAGAAACCTATTTTGGTCATAGTGCTTCTGGGTGGCTGGTTAGTTTTGTTGGGATGCTGTCACAAAGGACCAAGAACTGGGTAGCTTCACACAACAAATCTCACAGTTCTGGAAGCCAGAGGCCTGAAATCGGTGTCAGTGGGGCACTCCCTCTGAAGGCTCCAGGGAGGGATCATTCCTCGCTTCTGACTAGTTTCTCGTAGCCCCAGGGGTCCCTGAGCTGTGGCTGTGTCTCTAGCCCTCCAGTGGCACGGGGGTCCTCTCCGTGTATCTTCACATCCTCTCCCCTCTGTTCATCTACTCAATATTTGCCCTTCTTATAAGGATACCAGTTATGGCAGGTCAGGGCCAACTCTAATGACCACATTTTGACTTAATTTCCTCTTTGTAAAGAACCTCTCTCCATATAAGGTCACTTTCTGAGGTGCTGGGGGCTTGGACTTCAGCGTGTCTTTTTGGGGGACTACAATTCAGTCCATAACAAATAGGCATCTCAGATCAGTAGAATTCAAAAGGATATTTGGTTCAAGAAGTGAAATCTATTTATAAACTACGACCAAGGTCAGGGAACATGTCCTTATCTGAGCCTAGAAAGTCTTGCACACGATTGCTTGGGCTTCGTAAATGGGCGTTAAGTGTTGATTACAAGAGTTGTGATGACTTTTCCTAGATATGAACTTTTAGTCATTTATTTTTTTTTTGGATGTGGTTAGAAGGAAGGGACTGTTGGAAAAAGTGTGCTCTGAAATGACAGCATACACCAGTGTGCTAGATAATGAGGGTCATGGCTGCGTTCTTCTCGTGTGTTTGTCATTTCCTTGGCTAATTTTCAGATGTTTGTATCCAAATAGGATTCAGGGCCCTCTGACCAGTGAGAATTTTCTTCTTAATTTTACATTTTAGTCATAACATAGAATGCACGCTCTGTGGGTGGTTTGTGAGACCGTGCCCTGCCAAGACGTAGAGTTACGAGTTAATCACAGAATAATGTCTTGTTATTCTGTGTGTTTCCTTGGTTTCTGTTTCCTTCCCTTGTCCTCCCTAGAAAGAGAGATTAAAAACGAAAGCTTTCTGTCCATGAGAGTCAGAGACAAACAGGTGTGCAGAGAGGACACTTTCCCACATAGAGAGAGGAGGAGGAGAAAGGAAGCAATGCACAGAGAGAGTGATTTCAAAAGGTTTGCCAGGGGCACCTGTCATTCCCCTCAATGAACACATCTGAAAACGAATATTTAGTGGAACTGTGGGTCTGCTCTTGCCTTGGTGCATTGAATGTAATTTCAGTATTTACATCGCCTTCTCCTTCCCTTTTTTTGGTGGGGGAGGGAGTGGTCTGTTATTGGTCCTTAGCAACCAAACTAAAAGCGACCTGTCCCACTGCTGGGCAGTTTGAAGAGATTTTGAAAAAATAGTAGTAAATCGAAAAAATCTTAGCCATCTATTCTCTTAGGCTTAAGAACTTAACCCAAGGTAAGATAGAGTTCTGGTGAAGTTGACTTTTAATTTTACTTTGAATCTCTTCAATTTCAAATTTTGAAGTTGAGACCCTTCCATTCAGGTCTCATTAATGTGATATAACTAAATGTGGATTTGTCCAGATACATCATGTTAGCTTGGATATTAGAACAAAAAAGCCACGAGTGGGAGTCTGCAAGACAGTGAGCACAGACACCTGTTACGGGCCTGTGCCTAGGAAAGGGCTCTCCCTGACTTGGGTTTCACTAGTAAGCAAGGCTTTCACTGAGAAGTATGCCAGGTATGTAGTTGGTGCTCAGTAGATACGCTCTATAAACTCGTTTCCGACCTTCAGTTCCATTGTCATGTTATGTGAAAAGAATAATTGCTACTCATAAGAGACACTAGGAGCCTTCGTGAGAATGGTCAAGTATCAGATGTGTATGAATCACTCCCCAAATTCACGTGGCAGGGTCTCAGTGGAGTCCTAATGGCTCAGCATGGTCAGGGCTGTGGACCCCATGAGGGGTCACCCCTTGCGGCTCTTGTATGGCTTTGCAGCCCAGAGCTTAGAGCTGTTGAAGCTCTGAGCTGTTGTTAAAGGCTAGTGACCCACACCCCTGGAGACCCACACCCCTGGCCTGAGCCCCGAGAAGCGGACCTCCCCAATCAGGGTGCCATGGGCCTCCGCCTGGGTTGTGTCTAACGTAGTACCGTGCGGGAGGCTTTACCCCAGCTTGGCTGGCGTGTTGCCTCACTGCAGTGGGGGGTGGGGCTCAGGAAGACGTGGAGCCCTCACGGCCCCCACTTTGTGCGGCGGAGTGGGGTCTCTCTGGGTGCCTCCTTCCTTAGCGGGGTCTGCACAGGGTGAGGTGTCAGCATGCCAGCCTCTTGACCATCTTTCTTTTCTCTGGCTCCCCTGGCCGACCTCTTGGGGCAGGGTGGGGGCTGCTTCCTTCTAGGCACAACGAGGATCATCATCATCTGGGTCTTGCTGACGCTGTTGGCCTCTGGGGCACCTGTGGCATCCAGAAAGTCTCACCTCCCCCAGGGGTGACGTGGCTTACTGTTTCTGTTTTGGGTATACAAACTGGGATTGTTTATTCTTACTTTGTGGCTTTGAGCAGAAATAAATCCGTGTGAGAAGACTCTGCCCCCAGTCCCCACAGACCTTCTTCTTTGTGGTTCCTACCCAGTTTCTTTTCAAAAAATTCTTCTTTGCTCACAGTTGTGGGGCAGGGGTCAAAATATCATGCTTATTATATAAAAGCTGTGGCTTAGGGGCACCTGGGTGGCTTAGTTGGTTAAGCATCAGACTCTTGATCTCAGCTGGGGTCGTGATCCTCAGGGTCATGAATTCGAGCTGTGTGCTGGGGCTCCATGCTGGGTGGGCAAGGAGCCTGCTTTTAAAAAAAAAAAAAAAGGCAGTGGCTTATATTCAACTGCTGCTTTTCCAACAGAAAGGCCTTTTACCTTTTTTCATACATTTTCCCACCTACACCAAGAGGGCACAAACATGACAGTGGATGGCACTGGAAGTTGGGAGACAGTTTGCCACTAAAGGATGGTGGGTCCCTGGGTGCTGGTGGCAGTGGGCACACGGTTGTGTGCAGGTTTTGTGGGCCAGACAGTGCGTGGCTGTCAGTGCAGAAAGGATGGCTGGGTATGGGCAGGGGTTGCCCTGCAGGCCTGTGCGGGGAGGCAGGGCATGGAGTTGAGGGGTGGAGGATGGCTTGCTGAGACGGGCCCCGTGAAAATATTTGTTTTCTCTCTCCTTTTGGTTGACCTTGGGAAAAAAGCAGAGTCTCTTCATCCCCCTTTCAACCACCTATTTTGTAAGATGGTAAAACACTCTTCTCCCAGAGTTTTTAAATTCAGATGCCCGGTTTTTGGCTAAAGTTGAAGATTTAAGTCATTTAAAATGGGACTTCATTATTTAGGGGAGAAACTCGGATAGCCTATGAAAAGATGCCTCTTTTGGTTCTGCAGCACTGTTCAGTAATGCATACCTAACGTGCATTTGTAATCGTGTCTGGAGAAGGGGGGTCCGCTATAAATAGCTGTCGTCAGACGGGGTGGGGGGGGTGAAATGCGGTCCCTTCACTTGTGGGAACAGCCTCGGGGGGCGTTGTGTGGCAGCCTGTGTTAACAACACAGCTGCCTGCAAGTCTCAGTTTTCCCTCTCAGGCTGTTGAAGCCCCACTTCTGTTTCCATATGCTTATGTGAGTCTGTGTTCCTGGGGTAGAGTTCTCCTCTCTCTCTCTCCTCTCTCCTTTTTCCTACTCTGCCTTCGGGGCTAGACACCCTGAAGTTTCCTACCTAAGCCCCGGACTCTGAAGCTGCTTGCCCGGGGCTGGTGGCCAGAAGGAGGGAAACACCGCGGTCCGGTCCGTTTGTCAGGGGAAAAAATAGATCAGATGAATGACAGAGTTCCCGAAAGAGCAGAATTCACACTCCTCGCCAGGGGTTACTGCAGGAGGATTTTAAGATGTGATATTAGTATGTCAGTGTCCTGTGAAAACATGAAACAGAGCAAAGCAAGCGCAGCCCGTGCAGGACTAGTGCTGGCATTTTGTCCCAGCAGAATGATCTTGTTTTCCAGAAGCTGCTTGTTTTTGCAAAACCAGCTAAAAACAACGGACTGAAGTTTATCCAATCAATTCATTTAAGCATCGGGTAGTCAGTGTTTTTATGTAGCCCATCGGGGCTAATTGTAGTTGATAGCTTGCTTACAGAGACAGACTCATTTTTATCTCTGATGTGACTTTTTCTTCTCCACCCTAGAAAGGGGAAAATACCTTAGATAGTATGTAATTCATCCTTTTTTTTTTTTTTTAATTGAAATGGCTAGCTTTTTAGGTGAGAGAGTGTCGAGATGTTTTCAGAAATTTCAGATGTTTTCAGAAACACGTTATTTCCTTTCAAACATAATTTTCTTATTTGCTCTCCTTTTTATATGTTAATTCATGGTATCTGGAGGCTCTGGGTTTTAATTTAAACAGCAGTGTCCCGCAAATCCAAATTTGACATTTACATACAATTTATACAAAGTATATAAATTGGAAAAAATGACGTTCTTCAGAATAAGTGATTTCTCTTTGGATTTCTGTTCTTGGAGTGTTTTCCCAATTAAGTTCCATAGTGTATCTTTCGTTATATCTGTTTCTAATAGATGTGTAATGCTGCCTTGTTTAGAGGATTTCTGTTTGTTTTTAGTAAGGAATTGTGGTCAGATGTAATATGAGCTTGGATTGGGTTAAGTAAAATTCTCTAACTGAGAAGAAGAGGAATGGCCACCACTAGAAGTACATGAATCTTCTAGTGAATTTTACGAACTGTATGAAAAGTAAGTAATGATTAAATAAATGATTGAGATTCACTTGTTAATTGAGAAGTCTTTCTTCAACGTGCACAGAATGTGATGGAAACCTGAGCACTTATGGTCTGGATACTTACTTTATGAACATGCATTTTAGACAAGAGTATATATAGGTACAAAATCTTTATTCAGCTTTGGTACTGGCAAGTACGTTTGTTTTTTATTTTTTTAAATTTTTATTTATTTATTTATTTGAGACAGATAGAGGAGAAGCAGAGAGGAAGATCAGAGAGAGAGAGGAGAGGCAGACTCCTGGCTGAGCAGAGAACCCAGCATGGCGGCTTAGTCCCAGGACCCTGAGATCATGACCTGAGCTGAAGGCAGATGCTTATCCGACTGAGCCACCCAGGCATCCCCTAGGAAGTAGGTTTAGTAAGAAAAAAATCTGACATTAAATTTTTTCAATTTCTGCTCATTATATTATGAGGATGAGGGGAGTGGTATTTGTCTTTCTCGGAAGAGTCTGCCACCAAAGGCTTCTAGAGGGTAGAAACATAGTGCATGTAACTCTTTAGAACGTACAGTATTTAAGTAAAAAATCAGTTTAATGATGATTGTGAAAGGGTGTGAAGGTAAAGCTGCTGATTATTTCCAGTCATATTGTATACCAGGTGTTGGGGTTCTGTCAGTGTTTTCAAGGGTGTTCTTGAAGGGCGTGTATGAATATGTCATGCTCCAATGTTTCGTGTTGGAAACGACTCATTCTTCACCGTGTTCCGCTACTTTTGATCTTTCTGTTCAAACCTTAGAAGAAAGGAGCTTTTCTGTCATCTTTGTTCAAAAGGTTTTCCTTACTGTATCATTGCTGAGGGAAGGCTGAAGTCATGCCCCAGCCCCCTCGGGTACACATGTACTGTTCCCTATATTGTGGTCGAGTTTGTACCTCAGGTAAGTCTAGGGATGGTTCAGGTGAATGCTGTTGTGTGAAAACAAGGGAATACATGGCAGTATGGGGATGTGGTTGTGGGTGTTTTTTGTTTGTTTATTTTTATTTGTTTGCTTTGTTTTATTAAATAAGGAATGAGAGCTGGTTCATTGTTAGTGAACACTTCTCTCTCAGGCTTTTGAGTACTTTAATTAAAGAGTGTCCTGAAATTGTTAAACGAACTTTCATCTGTTTATCTGTGAGAGTTTTGAGCTGATAATGTGTAATCCGAATAGAAATGCAGAAACGAATTGGATTCCAAGGTTGATACAATGCTCCATCCTAATTTCGACTTAACTGTTTTAGTCCTCAGACAGCCTCACTGTTCTCTTCAGGTGTCCTTCTAATAGGAAATGATATATATTCCAGAATGAAGAGATCCATTTATGCTAATACTGATTTTGGTTTATATATGGTGAGTCTGTGAAAGGTTTTGTTTATAAAATGGGTTCTCCTCCTGGTTCACATTGAACGGAGGAAGAGTGAGAACTGCTTCACCAAAACCTCTTGCTTTCTAGTGACAGCAAATTTGGAATAAAGTAAATCTGGGAAAGAAGCATGAGCATATGAATGGAATCTGAGATTACAAATGGATACGAGGTTAACTGCTTGGGTTGTTGATGGAGTTAAAAGAGTCATGTGTTGGTTGTTGGGGATGCAGGCAGTGTTTCCCTGCAAAAATAGTTTTGATAATAAATTGGTAGCATTTGAGAGCAAGGAGTCAAGTTGAGTCAAGGGGAGGCAAGATCGTATTGTGTGCCAGTGGTGGATGAACTGGGGATGTATTTCATGGGTGGGTTTCTGAACAATATCCATGTTTTCTACTTGTGTTTAACTCCATGTGAGCGAGGACCATGTTAGTGGTTACAGAGGTGGTGTATATGTGTATGTTATACTTCTGGTGCCTGGCGTAAGGGTGGTAGTTCATAGTAGGTACTCAGTAAGTATTTGTTGAATGAATAAATGAAGTGATAAACCTAGAAGTTCATTCTATAATGCAGAAGCAGAGATAAGCTTGTTCAGTACAGTGGCAAGGAGGAGGCCAGGATCCTGTGTCAGGAAAAGCTTCCTAAAGTCAGAGCTCCCAAAGATTGCTGGAGGAAGCAAGAGGAGGGAGGGAGTTCAAGCAGAGGGTGTGGTGGAAATCCTGGAGAGGGCACTCTGATATTTTTAATGGGTCGTTAAACTGGATGATTCTAAAATGCTATTTATATTCTGAGATTCCATTAAATATTTGAGCATCTACCGTTTTTGTAACAATGTGTGAGTCATGGGAGGATGGGTAGTGGGTGGAGATTCAGCAGTGTGAAATGTGATTAAAAAACAAGCAAAATTCAACTGAGTAGGGGAGCCTGGGTGGCTCAGTGGGTTAAGCCTCTGCCTTCAGCTCAGGTCATGATCTCAAGGTCCTGGGTTCAAGTCCCACATCGGGCTCTCTGCAGGGCGGGAAGCCTGCTTCCTCCTCTCTCTCTCTCTCTCTTTCTCTGCCTGCCTCCCTGCCTACTTGTGATCTCTCTCTGTCAAATAAATAAAATAAAAAAAAAATTCAACTGAGTAAATTTAAAAAATCTCACTGGCTTTATTCAGTGATTCATGAATTGGGCAGTATCCCATCTAACTGATGCAAACTAAATTAAGATACTAAGTCTTGGTTTGGTGACGTGGGCTTATTAGCAAAGTGACTCCATTTTGAGTCTGTTGTCTCCCTCTCTGTCTCTCTCCACAGTTGAGATACCTACATATGCTTGATCATTTTGGTGGTAAAATAAAAAAAAAAAATTGGAAAATAACAGACTATAAATATATAATGAAATTCACAATATTCAAACCATTTGTTCATTCAGTAAATATTCAAGTGCCAGTAAACATTGTAGGTGCCGGCGTTGTTTTTGTAGCTGGAGAGAACAGCAAACCGTGGAGGGGTTGGGGTTGTGTCACACCATAAAGTGTTTATGGAAACACAGTGAGGGGTGTGGAGTGGGAGGAGCTGGGTTACAGGACTGGTGGGGCATGCTGCTGGACAGTCCCAGACCTTGGGGAAATGGTCGTAGGTGAAAACAGAAAGGAGGCTGGAGTCCTACTGTGGTTGACCTGCAGTATTGGCCTCCTGTTGAGGTGTGAACGGTGTAATTGAGTTTGGAGGGCGAGATGCATATGGCTCTAGTGGGTTTGTTTGAAAGCGAATGCCTCTGTCAGACAGATGTTGAGTAGGTAAAAAATGATGTACTCTTAGACATATGGAGTTGGATATTTTGGAGATCCAATTGGAAATAACCAGTCATGGAGATATCATATCTAAAAAGACATTTGAAGTTTTGAAATGTTACCTGTTTTGAAATGGCTCATCCGTTTGCTGATTTAAACATGCATTTGTTTCGTTTTGGGTCTGTTCTGTTCTGGGTTTGCTTTCTTTTAAAATGGATTCATAGGCATTTACCAGAGTGTGATTCTTCCTTTTCTGAGATGTCACTTTCTCATTTTTACATGAATTGTGACTACTTTGTCACTGCTACGGAAGTGTTCTCACATGCTGGCTTCACTGGTGCAAAATGTCACTTGATGTCACCAAGAGTTGTGAATTGTGAAAAGCTATTTTAAGTGGGGTGGAAAATTTCAGTTTTTAAAGGAGTTACTGGATTTTCAGAAATGCAAAGGATTTCTGTAGAGCTTGGACATTTGTGTGTTCTCTAATGTTGGGAGGTCATGGGTAAATGGCTTTGGATTTTATTCTCTTCTTTGTTTATAGGTAATTATTAGTAGAACATCACTGAACACTTACTAAGCAAATAAAATTGTATGTTAAGTTCGTCACATTTTAAAATAAAGATTTGGAAGCCTGAATATTAAAGGAACTGATCGAGGAGCTGTGTTTGTTATTGATTGACAAATGATTGATTGCTCCAGGATTATGGGTTACAGAGGTCATGGTTTTGAGGGTCCTCAGTTGTAATTATATAATTTTCACACAGGAAAATGTAGCTGAGTACCACTGTTTGTAGAGGAGGTGTAGCTACTACTTTAAAATGTTTTCCCTTTGAATTAATGATTTAAAAAAATTAAAAAAAATATTTTTGAATTAACTCTCTGCCATGTGTAGGCCTTGAACTTACGACCCTGTGATCAAGAGTTGCAGGCTCCATTGACAGAGCCAGGCTGGCACCCCTAAAATGTTTTCCTTTTTAGAAAATTTAAAACCAAATCACATTTCTTTTCATTCTACCCTTTTACATTTTACATCTTTTACATTTTTTACACATTTTACCCATCATGTCATCTAAACTAAGAAATTAAAGTGTCTAAGAATAATAATTTAAAGGTGTAATTTTAATCTCTCCAGGCTCTCTGAGTCCCTGGAGTATAGCCTGGATATCTTCTAAGTTGGCTGCCCCGTTTGGGAATTTACATTTCTAAAGCCCATCCTATTAAAACTCCTCCTGCAGACCCACTTTTGTGGTCTTTCAGTTTGTGAAACAATTAATTTGGTCTGTGGGTAGAATTACTAGCTTATTTATAGACAAATTGAAATATACTTAAGATAATTTCTTTTTTTAAAAAGTTACATAAAAATATCAACCGTATTACAATGTTTTAAATATTTGTTAGACATTTAGATAATCTGTTAATAAATTCTGTCATTCTGAGTTTATTACCCTTGAACACTAAGCTTTTTTTGGGGGGGGGGAGGTCTCACCCTGGTTTTTTTTGAACTTAATAATTTTTCTTTCTTTTTCTCTCAGTCTTCTGAATACTCATAGAGAACTTCTGGGTATTCTCAAATTTGTAATCTCCAGAACTTCAGCTCTTATTAACTCTTCTTCAGAGCCAGTTCTGAAATAATTTCCCAGAGGTTCCTGCCCTTTCCTCCGAGAGAATTAGTCCTTCTGTCTCAGGCAGTGGAGGAAAAGGAGAGAGGTCATAGACTCAAATGACTTAAGTCGGTTGACTTAAAATATCAGGAGCACTGTTTCCAAGAATGAACAATTTTTATTTTTTATTTTTTTAAAAGATTTTGTTTATTTGAAAGACAGAAATCACAAGTAGGCAGAGAGGCAGGCAGAGAGAGGGGGGAAGCAGGCTTCCCGCCGAGCAGAGAGCCTGATGCGGGGCTCTATACCAGGACCCTGGGATCATGACCTGAGCCAAAGGCAGAGGCTTAACCCACTGAGCCACCCAGGCACCCCAAGAAACAATTTTTACAGGGGGAAGAATATTTTTTGTTTTTTCTTTTCTCCCAATTTAGCTGTTTGCCTTTGAAACCTAGATGCGGCTGGTAAACACACATACAGGTGTGTGTGTGTGAGTGTGCATGTTCTCACGTTCCTGTGTTTATTAACTTTTCCTGTAAGGATGGCCTAGTAGTGTATTTTTAGTGCTTGCCGTAGTTTCAGTAACTTGTATAAATTGGTTAATAAAAGGGTCCACTTGGCATTATAAACCTGCAGCTTATGATGCCACATAATTTTAAAAAAGCAAATTTAAAATAAAAATTAACAAAGCTTAAAAAAAAAGATGCAAAATGGTTGTTGGACATTGACCTGAAATGATTTCCTCCATAAACTCAGAAACTTGGAAGCTGAGCCCATAGAATACTGGACAGAAAACTATTTTTTAAACCTTTTCTTTATTCTACAGGAAATGAGGCTGTTTGCCCTTTTCCTGTGGTGCCATATTGCCTGAATTTTCTTTCTCTCTTACAACAGGCAGAAAGAATAAGAAGGCCACACATTTGCTAATCCTCCTGATGCTATGTGGTGCTATGTTGTGGGGTTGAATAATTATGGTTAATTGTAAGCTGGACCATGTGCATTTCAGGGAGTGGATTGTAATGAAATAAAACTTAATGATTTTAACATTGTGCTACTGGTATGTATTTGTGATACATAGCTCTGGTCCTACAAGATAATACTTTGTAATTCCACAGATGTTGTTGGCTCAGATTTCAAGTCATAAAAGTTTTGCGACTGTTTTTTAATGAAAATAAGGTTTTATTTATCTTGGTACTTCACAAATTAGACCTAAGAAAGGTGGAAACTAAGAACCGATCACAAAGAAAGCAGGGGGTCAGTAGCACACATGTACACACACATTGATCAGGATACACTTTTGTTTTCCTGTATATTGTTCACTTTACTGTGTTTTTATACTGTTTTATAAAAGTACAAAAATAATTATAAATTAATTTAAAATGCTTGAAGTGATGGCGCAATTATGGGTTGATTCTGAGCATGCCTTTAAGTTTAGGGGAAAAAAGTCACCTTGTGTGTTGGACATGAGGTACACATACATGTTTATTAATGTTTGTACTACAGGTAGCTTTGGTCAGTTTATTATCATCTGTGTGGGCTTAGGTTTTGTATAGCTGCTTGGAGAATTATGTACATTACCTTAGAAGCTTAATTTCACTTTTATTTAGGATCAGTTAGAATTGTTTCTTTGATTGTCTGGTCAAGTACTTTCACCTCTCCTTCCCCTGTTCCCCAGCTCACCATTGCTTGTGTCTCGTTCTCTTACTATTTCCAGGATTAGAATGATACCCACCTTGCTGGGTTGCTGTGATGATTAGCAATAAGTGTTTCCATTCCTCACGTCTAGTCATGGACACTGGAATCAAAAAGCTTTCTGCAGCCATTATCTGATTCCTGCCCTTTGGGGTAGGAATGCTTGGACCAGTTTTCCAGATTAGGAAATGAATCATCATTTTCCCATGGCTTGTCCCAGGTTGCACACAGCTCTTAAGAAGTTGAATTAGGACAATGCAAACAGAGCACCCAGCATCCCTCTCATGGTGTTGTCATTGTTCTAGATCCATAATGATCATTTGGGGGAAGTCCATAAAGAGCCAAAACCCATTTTTTTTAAACATTACATTGTCTCAGGCTGGATTTTTTTTGTTTGTTTTGTTTTTGTTTGTTTCAGAAGCATGGCTGTCCTCTTCCTAAGGGGTAATATCACTGACTGATAGGGAGGATGTATCTATATTTAAGGATTTTGGGGTATATTTGGAAAAGGATTTTATATATTGAATAATTTTTGATTTTTGCATTTTTAATGCATTTTCAATGTAGCTTTGGAATACTTGGGCATATACACATATTTCTAGTGTATGCCTGTGTTTCGATATTGCTTACACACTATGTTTATACACACACACACATATATATATTTTAAGATTTTATTTATTTTTTGTCAGAGAGAGAGATTGATCACAAGCAGGGGGAGTATCACGCAGAGGGAGAAGCAAGTTCCCCACTGAGCAAGGAGCTGGATGTGGGACTCCATCCCAGGACCCTGGGATCATGACCTGAGTCAAAGGCAGATGCTTAACTGACTGAGCCACTCAGGCGTCCCACATGCTGTGTTTATGGATACATACCATCTTTGAGCCTCTTTATTTTAAATGTCAGACATCAAATTTATTTTCCATCCTCATGGACATGAATTAAAATAAGTTCATAAGTTTTCACCCTCCCCCTCCCCCGCCAACACACACATGATTTCCTTGTGAAAAATTGTATGTTGAACCTCAAGAGTGGTAGAATTCTTGAGGTTGGCCCAAGATCCAGTTTTTTCTCTGGATTTCCTATAATTTTATTCTGACTTGTTCTATTAGAAGTTTATGAAGAAGGAATTTTGAAAATGGTATTAATTTTGTGATTTGCCTAGTTAATTTTTCTGGTGGTATTTGAACTTCAGTTGAAAGACTGTTAGGAAAGCCTAAAATTCCTCCCTTTTACTTCTTTCCCTAGGTTTCCTCTGTGTGTGACTTCTCTATGCTTCTTTTGGTGGCATGGCATTTAATCTGCTCCCCCTTTCAGTTTTGTTCAGATAATGCTCCATTAGATAATGTCTCTTGTAAAATATTTTGTATTTCCAGGAAATTTTCACATTTTGACTAGCTTATTTCCTTTCCATTATTAATTTGAAGACTATGGTTATTTAACTGTGAAGGAACTCAGCTGCTAGGCAAGGTTATGGCACTGACATGTCTACTATAAGGTACAAAGTTGGGATGGAAATCATTCAAATTTGTACTACCTTGCATTTTACAAATAATTAGCAAACACTGAATACCTGAAAGCTATAATTTATTTTCCCCGCGCACCTCAGAATTTTACTTTACGTAGGCATTTAAGCATTAATGAATGTAAGAATAAACTGGTCCTTATTTTGCCCAATTCCAGATTCATGATTTTTTTTTTCCAGTTTTCGGACTGAGTTTGGCAAGCAATATGAAAATGGACTGTTTTCAAGTCTCTTAAGTTGTTCAGGGACTAGGATGTTTTTAGCATTGAGGACTTAAAAAAAAAAAAAAGAAAAGAGAGGCGCCAGGGTGGCTCAGTGGGTTAAGTCTCTGCCTTTGGCTCAGGTCATGATCCCAGGGTCCTCTGATCAAGCTCCACATCGACCTCTCTGCTCAGCAGGGAGCCTGCTTCCCCCCCACCCCCACCCCTGCCTACTTGTGATCTCTCTCTCTTTCTGATAAATAAATAAAATGTTTAAGAAAGGAAAAGAAAATTACCCATTTTTTCCTGTTATGGCATGAATGTATTTCAGTGGGTGCTGCTTAATTTCTAAAATCATAGAAGTGTTGAAAATTTTCAAGTTTGCTACACACACATACAGACACACACAGTTTAGTCAACTGAACTTGCAAATATAAATGAATTTTGTATATATTTTCAGTAATCAAAAGCAGTGAGTTTTTTAAAAGATTTATTTATTTATTTGAGAGAGAGGGAGAGAAAGAGAGAGAGAGGGAGGGAGTGTGGGGTGGGGAGGGCCAGAGGGAGTGGAAAAGAGAGAATCCCAAGCAGACTCCCCTCTGAGTATGGAGCCCAAAGCCTGGCTGGATCCCAGGACCCTGTGATCTTGACCTGAGCTGAAATCAAGAGTCAGATGCTTAACTGACTGAACCACTAAAAGCTATGAGTATTTGCTAATTGTCCTGTTGGGTCCCACACTTCATAAAACCTGGAGTTAATCATATAAGTGTTTGGCAGTTTTATCTTACTCAGAATCAGTAAAGGTTATGGACTGAAACCAAACGAAATGCCAGCACCACCACCATTGTCAAACAACAACAACAAGAAAGCAACTTCTGACCTATCTAGTGTATTCTGGGAACGCCATAAATATTCTTTAGTGAATGACTGTAGTTCAGCCGTGATCATTATATTCCGTGTGGGTTTCCTCGCATTTACTCTTTGTACATACACGCTTTTTTCCCTTTGATGATTGATGGCAGTCTGTGTGTGATGCTTAGCTTATTTGGAAATATTCCTAGCCGTCCTCTCAGGGTGGATTTCTGTTAATGCTGTCTGCGTGAAGTTTCCGTTGTTTGAAGAGTGTCCTGTTCCTGCAGTGCTCAGCCAGGTTTTGATGCGAACTGCCCTTTTCTGTTGTTTTTTGTCGCCTACCCGCATGGATGGCAGGGCCTAAGTAGCGGCCAGTGCGACCGGAGAGCGCCCACAGACAAACCAGATTCTTCCTCAGGACTGGCTGCATCATTTTTCAGGCACGGTGCAGAAGGACTGTGCGGGACACTTTGTTAAAAAAAAGTGATTCGGAATTTCAGGATGTTGACAACAACGATTTAATCAAGTGTGAGACTCTGTGCTAATGCACAAGTGGGTTTCTCCCGGGAAGCCTGCCACGCTCCTACTCTCACAGCGGCTGTCTTGATTCTAATACCAGAGAGCAGAGCAGGGTAGGATTGACCTAGCGTTGTGCGTCCTAAGTCTTCGAATTGGAAGCTTCCTTTCTGGTAAACCCCTGGCCCTCCCATGAACTGCAGAATGAGCTCTGAGGGGTGCCACAGGACACCAACAGAAATGTCTGGTAGGTGTCGAAAACTGATCTTAGCTTTCCTCTATGTCCTCAACATATTTGGAGCTGAAACAGGATTATAAAAACAGGTATCACCTAGGTTCAGAGTTTGTGTAATTATTACAATTTGTGTACCACACAGAGTATCTGTTTCTCTTAATCTGTTGATTTTCCACTTGTATTTTTTTTCTCTCCTAATATCCCAGGAAGTTACTTAATTATTCAACTGTTCTTCTAGATGTTATGCATTAAGAATTCCTATTGTTGGCACAAAACCCATCACTTAAGCCTCATCTTGGGAATGCTCTCATCTATTATTTCTGATATGACTATGAAGCGTTGCGGTTTTTAGCACATTTGTGTGTACCCCAGAGGGTTGTTTGCAAATTGGGATTGCATGTGTTGTGAATTTATCTGAAAAGCGATGGAATATTTTTATGGTTTTAGTGTATCTGGAGTAATGACTTTGTGGGTGGGATGGAGCGAAGCTGTCAGTTTTGAAATCTGTAAAATGCAGAAAATTTGGTCAGCCTTCCGAGGAACTTAGATTGGCCCCCAAAGATTATGATGTGTGCTGAAGTACATTTTTCAAGTTTGCCTTTTTACCACAGAAATAACGCATCTATCTATAAATCTGGACAACTTCCTACATGTCCCAGCTGTGGTAGGGCTGTCCTACTGATAATGTTAACATTTATAGAAATGTAGCTTCTTTACTCCCTTAGGCTCATAAAAAACCAGTAAGCTAAAAGAAATGCTGGGATATCCCATTCCACAGTATGGTACCTTGATGAAGGACATTGTACCAGGCTTGCATTTCTACTCCAGCCTCATCTTTCTCCTGCCCTCCTTTCTCGTGGTCACTCTGCCTGGGTTTGGGTAGCCATGCTCCCCTATATCTTCTGCTTCCACCACCTTTAGACACCCACCCACATGTATATCCATATATAATCTATTTGAAAACTGGCAAGACTAACGAGAAATTACTTGCACTTATTGACCAGGAACAGCTTCATAACTCTCAGAGGTATATTGCATTTGGACATTTGACCTTTGGTTTTGGGGTCCTTTTTGTGAAATGAGGGAATCAACCCTTTTGATAAGATTTCAACGTAGCAGTTTTGTGGGCAAGATGAGATAGTTTTTGAATTTCTTATTCTTGAATGTGTCTTGGACCTTTGACTGTTAGCGCCCTCCTCCAGGATTTGGGTCTTGAAGGGACTGAGGGCACATGGTTGGTTTTCTCTGTGTAGTATGCTTTTGGTTGTTGTCTTCAGTGAAGTCCAAGCAATGGCTAAAGGGGCTGAGCATCTCTACGCCTTTCTCTTTCCCCCATGACTGCTACATGTATATTTTATATTTTCCTATTTCTGTCTTGTCCTCACTTTCCCCTTCTCCTACTTTCTATTCTGGAATATATATTACGGCTCACATGGCTTCTGGTCATGAAGTCTTTGGCAGAGCAGTGAGTTGTTGGAGTTCTTTGTCTTTGCTAATTGCTTTGATAATTGTGGTTCTGTTCTGAGTTCTGAACTCTGATAGACTGGGAGGTCCTTTCCCTAAACACAGAGGGAAGTGATCCATCCTGAATGGAGTATCCACTTTTCAATTTTGTTTGTATTCTTTTTGCATTATTTTGGAGGGAACTAGACAGAAGGGACAGTCTTTGCAGATTTGTCATTGGGCAAAGAATATTAACCCCTGGGACTCTTGGAATGTGCCGGATCTTCTCTGCCAAGGGCACAGTGCCATCATGGACAAAGATGAGCTCTTCAGGGAGACAAGAATGCAACTTTATTAATACCAGAGCTGCAAAATACTAGGTAGGCGGTCCTTTCTAATTTGAATTTACAGCCCACCAAGGCACCATTGCCTCACTCCGGGACACTTTGACAAGCTGCCAGCAAAGAATAATTTTCAAAGCACATTTGTTTTTCTGATATACTCTCTCAAGTCCTATACACTCTGCTTAATTTCGATAGCCATTTGCTGCTCTGGTATATAGACTGCTTTCTTCTTTGCATTAGCCTCTCACTACCAAACTGTCCTTCACATTAAAGGACACAATGTTTTGAAATTAAAAAAACACAGCATACTATTTGTCAACTACTTTTAACTATAGCTGACAATTTTTTAAGTACTAATGATCTTGATACATGTTTTACATTTTTTGAACCGTAGTGTCTCTTTCTGTTAATTGTAGACATATATGGACAGTAGAGAAGATCTTTAAAAAAAAAAAAAAAGAAAAAAAAAGAATGTATATATAGTGAGGATTGAACAATTTTCATGTAGGTTTTAAACCTGTGTAACTGCCACCCAGATTAAGATACAGAACATTGGGGCGCCTGGGTGGCTCAGTGGGTTAAGCCTCTGCTTTCGGGTCAGGTCATGATCTCAGGGTCCTGGGATTGAGTTCCGCGTCGGGCTCTCTGCTCGGCAGAGAGCCTGCTTCCTCCTCCTTTCTCTCTGACTGCCTCTTTGCCTACTTGTGACCTCTCTCTGTCAAATAAATAGATAAAATCTTAAAAAAAAAAAAGAGAGAAAGATACAGAACATTTCCTGTGCCCAGAAGACTCCTTGTGCCCATTTTGCCAAAAGTTGGTCCCCTTGCCCATTGTTTTAATTCATCACTATGGATTAGATGGGATAATATGTTATACACGCCCCTGTTTCCAACTGCATTTGCTTGTTATTATGTCTAAGATTTATCTAGGTGGTTTGATATGGCAGGAGTTACTTTTGTGTAGCATTCTATATGATTATGGCACTTCTTTTAAATCCATTCTAGTGCTGGTGGACATTTGAATTATTTCCAGTTTGGGGTTCCTTCACATCAGTGGTGTGCCTGCTGTATGTGATCCCAGCACAGGCCAGTTTTACACCACCTTACTAGACAACCAAATTATTCTCATTAATATTTATGACATGGAACACATAATAATAACTGCCAGGAAAGAAATGAGGTGAAAATTTTCCGTTAGTGAATTTCCAGTATTTAATCATGGCAGTTAAAAAAAGACTACAATACCAAAAAGAAAAAAAAGAAAAAAGAAAGAAAAAAAGAAAGAAATAGATGAGTAGGTTTTAGTTACATTTAAGTGTTTTTCCCAAAAAGTGCACCTTGTATACCTGCCCTGTATTGGTCCATCACAGCACTGAGGAGCACAGTGTCTATTGCTGTTTTTGCTTTCGTCCCTTTTGCTTTGTCGGAATTTAGGTCCTGTTTTCGTGTTCAGTAGTTAGCCTAGCCAGATTTGTTGCTCTGTCTTTGTAGGTGGTTCAACAAAAAATACTTCTTATAATTTTTAATTTTGAAAATTTTCTTCCACAGAAGGCACCAACCTCTATATAAGTAAGTGTTTAGGAAAAATTTTAAACAGAGGTATACATTTGGCACAGACTCATAAGAATCCCATTTTGTGATAAATTCCAAGAATTGCAGTGTCTTTGTTTCTTGGGGAATTGTTCTAGTGCGTTTCACACGATGTCCCCACAGTCGAAAAATGTTAAGTGCCAAGAAAAAGTCCAAGGGCCTGCGTAGAATGACAGAACTGAAATAACTACCATATTTGTTACTGCACCCACTCTGCCGTCATTTTAAACATTCAGATCCATGTAAAACCACAGGGATTGGAGAAGCACAGTGTGCCCGGTGCAAGGTTGGATGATTTCACACTGTTAGGAACTTACTCAAAACGGGTCTGTGTAGCAGAGTTGCGTGTGGTGGCAAGCCATGGGAGTCGGTGGGACAACTCCATGAGGAGAGTTCCCTGATTTAACCTCCAGGTGAAAAACAGTGTTTATATTAAGGCCTAAGCAACAAAAATATGCTAATTTGGATATGAAAAAACTTAACAGTAACTGTAACAATGATTTAGAACTTTGACCAGTAAAAGGATCCTTTGGGTGAGGAGGTTTTATCGTTGATACTGTTTGAAATTGGTAGTAATTGGTGATATTAAAAAGGAGCCTAACTTTTAGAGTTTTTTGGTTTTTTTTTTAAGTTGTTTTGGGTCGCTTGGCTGGCTGAGTTGGTAGAGCACGTGATTCCTAATCTCAGGGTTGTGAGTTCAAGCCCCATGTTGGGTGTGGAGCCTACTTAAAAAAAAAATTGTTTCAAAATTCTCTTGCTTCTACTCCTTATTGTCTGTACCTGGGGTAATCTGTCCCCCTCCTCTTTACCCGAGCCCAGTTCTCAGTGTTCTTCTGAATACATGTCCCATAAGAATGTTCACATTTGTACATGCCTGCTGGTGAATATATAGCGGTTCCTGTTTTATTATCTCCTCAGCACTCAGTACTGTTTTTTTCATTTTAGGCATTCCACATGTTTTCTGTAAAGAGTTTTACCCTTCCTTTCCAGTCCTTATACCTTTTATTTCTTCTTTATGCTTTGTCCCCCTCACTAGGACCTTAGCACAGTGTTGAACACAGTGATGGTAGCCACTTTGTTGTGTCCACAAAGGGCTCGATCCCAGGACCCCGGGACTGTGACCTGAGCCAAAGGCAGATGCTTAACCGACTGAGCCACCTAGGCACCTGGTAGTTTAGACTTTAGTTATAAATGCCTGTTCTGGTGTAATCTGCTGAGGAGTATTAACTGCTAATATATGTCCTATTGACTTACGTCCATGATTAGGTTAATAAGTAACTTTGCTGATAAGCCAGGTGATAACTGGAAGGGGATCATGGTGTGAACTGTGGATTCAGGTGTGGCCTGAATGAAGACGAGCCATTATTCACTCACCCCTAATGTGTCAGACACTATACTCAGACCTGGGTGTACAGTTTAGACTAAGACAGAGCTTTAGGATTTAGTGGGGGATTAGTTACAGCTGTGATCATTCCCAACCATACTTGGGCTGGGAGTAATGATGGAGTCATGCTCAGAGTGTGGTGATGGTGACAGTAAAGGAGTGTATAGTCCAGTGGTATGTGGGACTTGTTTGTTTGGGGGCCTGTGGAAGGAAGGGAGAGGTAGGTGATGATGGCGAGTGAGGAAGACTTCTAGCTTGACCGCTGAATATGGACTGAGTCAGTTTTGCTGCAGGAGGAGAAGCGAGGATCTTCCTGGTGAAGGGAGAAGCTGTGACGTGGTTTTGTGTCGGAAACCGGTGAGTCAGTGTGCGGTTCTGGTTGTGAAGGGCAGAGGGGCTGGCTGGATCCGGGAAGCCTGCCCTCGGAGCTGCTCTGAGGAGCTTAGACTTCCATGCTGGACACGCTGGGGAGTGTTCAGAGCATCATGGCCATGAAGCATCATGCCCTCTGTTAGAAGCTCTTCATAACCCTTGACTCTTGGAAACCCTAGGGCTTATCGACGGCTTGCTGACTCGGCCCTAGGGTTGTTTTTGTTTTTTTGTTTTTAATTGTTTTTTTACAGTTTTCAAATGTTTTTGGTGTTGGGGTACAACTCGATTTATTCCTGAAGTTCTTTTGTGGACTGAAGCATGCCTCATAACGGTTCAGTTAAAATACACATTTTGGAAAAAGAGCCCCATGTATGAACATTCTTTCTTCCCTCACTTCATTTTTTTTTTTTAAACCTCATATTATTGAGAAAGTGGTTTGGACACTTACAATGTTCCATGAATCGAATGTTCTACTTTTTACTTTTGTTTGTTTTTAAAGATTTTATTTATTTATTTGAGAGAGAGTGAGGGCGAGAGAAATCACAGAGGGAAAAGAAGGAGCAGATTCACTGCTGAGCAGCGAGCCTGATGCGGGGCTCAATTCCAGGACCCCGGGATCATGACCTGAGCTGAAGGCACACACTTCACAGACCAGCCATCCAGGCGTCCCACTACTTTTTACTTTTGAATACTAAAACACGTTATTCCAGGGTGGACAATACCTTGTAATACAGCTGAAAATTTAATTTCAGTCTGACATCTGGTGCTGATTTCATGTTCCAATGTTTTATTCGTATTTAAAATTCCAGTTTCCCTACATTTGTGATGTGTGTTTTTCATAATTGTATTTTTGTATTTTCCTTTCAATAGGCATTATTTACTAAGCCTCACCTTCATTTTTCAGGAACTTCAGAGATCTCTTCTGGCTCTTCAGAACATACTAGAATTTACTCTCTTTTTCAGTGTCTTGAGTAGATGATATGAATATGATAATTAATTAAATATATATTAAATATAATCTTAGCTGAAGATTTCTTTTCAACTCTTATAGATGGACATTTGTGGGTAATAGTTGTTAGTTGTAAGTTCATTTTTGAAGTAGATAAATGTCTTCATAGTGAAAAAAAAAAAAGATTTTGGAGTTCATGGGTTTGGTTTGCTAGGTTCCTAGAGAGATGGGTGCAAGAACGTCACTACTTTAGAATCATAACCAAACAAAAGAGTAATTGACCCTCAAATGGTAAAAATTTGGAATTGTGTGTTCTTTCAAGAGCAATTATTTAAGATTAATTGCTTAAGAAGGTACAGTCAGCTTTCATGCTTCTGGAGACAGTGATTTCCCAGCTCGGCTCACCAGAGAATCAACTATGGGACAGGGTGACTGGGGAGAGTGACTTTTCTGGTCCCTATGCCCAGAGACTTTGTCTTCTGCTTTTCTGATTGCCGCATGTGTACTCCAACTCGCCTCAACTGTATCTTCCCCACCCTTAGAAAATTAGATTATTTCTTACACTGATTTTCCCTGAGAAGCAGAGTTTTAAAGAAGAGCATAGTGAAAATTGTTTTTCTAAACAAAGTGTTTGTCTCATTAAAACTTTGGGATAATTTTAAGCCAAAAAAAAAAAAAACCAAAACCCAAAACCAAAAAAAACCCCAAACATACAAATAAATAACATGTTACATAATATATAGCAATATTATATAAATATAAGCAAAACCAAAAAATTATTAGGAAATTATAAACATAGTAGAGGAGGTATAGTTGTGCCTCTGAGGGTCTCGGTTCTTGTAGCCCCTTCTGCTGCCCTGTCCTGTTATCACCACATATCCAGAGCTACTGAGAAGACCAAGTCTTTCCCAGCTGTTCTTATGCTAGTATGATCTTGAATGCCTATCAACTACTAACTTATCCTTACTGGAGCTTAATACTCCAGGACTTTTTCCCTGACCATCCTGTTAGGACCCTAGAGACTTTTGGGGTTTTCAGTGTTTCTCTGATAAAGCACATTCTTGGAATTTCTTTGGCTCTAGGGGTGTAAAATTTGTTCTCTCTATATTTAAACTCTACAGCTGGGAATGATTTCTTATTTATGTGTCTAAAGCTAGTTAAGTCCCTACTCTCTTTAGCAGTCTCTCTCTAGATTTAAGATTGAGATAATATTTTAAAGATTACATGGCAAGCCGCTGGTGCTCTTTGAGATTGCTGTGTGAAAGGGATCCACGTGCCCTTAACTGCCCCTCTCCTCTGTCATCTTCCCAACTCTGGAATTGGGCTAAGCACCTGTGGGGTGAGTTCGCATATTCTACAGGGTTTTGTCAGTTTTTGTATATGTAAGAGAAGGAAAGTCTGCATCCAGTTATGTTCACATGAGCACATTTTCCAAAAAAGGGGGTTGTTAAAGACTAGGGTTAGATGAATGTTGCACGCAAACTTGAGTGTCCCTGAGGTCATCTGCACTTATGGGCCTAATCTCACCCGATCTGTGGTGACTCCATGGTATTGAACTTGTATTAGATCCTGGGAACAAGAGCAATAATTGGAACAAAATTTTGTTCTTAAAAAGTGAATGTATCTGTTTCCACTTATAAATTGGTTTTTATGGAAAGAATTAGTATGCATCATAAGGGTAAAATAAAGTTTTTATCCTCATCAGTTATTTGACATTTGAACAAGATAGGAAAAAGAAAACCAAGATAGTTCTAATGTATAAACTGAGACAGAATATTTTTAATCTAAATATTGAGCTCTTTTTATTTGAAATAACTAAGTGAGGGTCACCTGGGTGGCTCAGTCTGCTCAGTGTTTGCCTTTGGCTCAGGTCATGATCCTAGGGTCTTCCCCAGGGTCTTGGAATGGAGCCCCGCATGGGGGCTCCCCAAATGCTTCTCCCTCTTCCTCTGCCCCTCCCTCTTCCTCTGTCCCTTCCCTCGCTCATGCTTTTCTCTCTCTCTTTCTCAAGTAAATAAAATTTTTATTTTTTTTAAAGATTTTATTTATTTAATTGACAGAGATCACAAGTAGGCAGAGAGACAGGCAGAGAGAGATGAAGGGAAGCAGGCTCCCTGCTGAGCAGAGAGCCCGATGCAGGGCTTGATCCCAGGACCCTGAGATCATGACCTGAGCCGAAGGCAGAGGCTTAACCCACTGAGCCACCCAGGCACCCCAATAAAATCTTTAAAAAAATGAAATAACTAAGTGAAAAATAGTTTTATTTTGTGTCTGTTTTACTGGAAAAGATCAATTTATTACACTATAGCATACATAAACTAATTTTTCTCCTAAAAGGTGACTAAGTTGTGGTATCAACCTTCTTCCTTTCTTGAAATAGGAAGAAGGTTGATGAAAAGCATTACTGTAATTGGCATTTGGAATGCCATTACATACATATGAACAAAAGTAAGAAAATGTAGTGAAATCAACTTGAAATTTAACCAAACTGGAGACATCATGTTTTGTAGGGTGCCTTATGGGGTGTAGTCATAGTTTGCCATAGTTTGTAGTAGATTTTAAGAATTCTAGTTGCAAGCAAAAAAAATTTTATTTTTAGGTTTCCAAAGGATTTCTTTAAAACTCTGAACGGACATTTAGTAAATACTTATGCCAGTATTTTGCAAGGGAAATTTCTATTGTATACTATGTAGTATTTTCAATTTATTAATCTTTGCCATGCTGAGAGAAAAATAAATCTCTTACCCCTCTCCTCGATCCCACAAGAATGAGCTTTTAAAATTTAATCAGAGGCCCTTTTGATTTCCCTAAAGCTAGAACAGGGAAACAGAATTCATAAACTGTGGTATGAGTCTGACATCTTGATTTTTTCTTTAAGATTTTATTTATTTATTTGACAGACAGAGATCACAGTTAGGCAGAGAGGCAGGCAGAGAGAGAGGAGGAAGCAGGCTCCCCGCTGAGCAGAGAGCCCGATGTGGGGCTGGATCCCAGGACCCCAGGATCATGACCTGAGCCGAAGGCAGAGGCTTTAACCCACTGAGCCACCCAGGTGCCCCACATCCTGATATTTTTAAGGAATAGTTTGATTTTTAAGCCTTAAGAAGTTCTTATAAATTCCTGAACTGTAGAACTCCAACTTCAAGTTTAGTGGTTTTGATAAGCAAATTAATAGTAACAATAATGATCGTATCCTTTACTGTGTGTCTACTATTTGCATGTCTCTTTCCTAGGTATTTTAAACACTGCTCTCTTTTTCAAGAGACAGCTCACTGGTGCTGAAACTAAAATAAAGAAACTAAAACCCAAGAGAGTCACCTTGCCAAGATGCCCCACATCCAAGTGCCAGTATTAGGATAAAAGCCTACATCTGACTTGTTTTAAAGCCCCTTGTCCTTTTACTGTCCTCCTCTGCCTTCAGGATTTTTGGATAGGCTAATCCTATCTTCATCACGCCTGCGATTACTTAGTCTACATGCTTGAGTTTTTCTGGTCTCTAGGAAAGCCAGAGAGTGAAGAGCTTTTTATACAGGCTACAGTGATACGTATGTTTGTATAAATGGGTCTTGAAGTTAAGAAAAATCTCGGAGAAGCCCCAAGTTCACTTTTGGGTAACAGAAATGACTGCATACAGTATTATCAAGGTTTTCTAGAAGTTGGAAATATGAGTTTAAATATAATAGTCATTAAATTAAGTGTAAACTGTGGGTCATTTCAAAGACACTGTTTTTACAAATTGATTACACGCACATTAGGTCCTTCAAATAGCATGCTTTGATTAAACAGAAAGTCTTTACTAACAAAACATGTCCCTGCGCTCTGTATTATCCTTAGGGCATAGGGTTGACTGTTAAAGCAATAAACTTTTTCTTTGCTCTCCATGAGGTAGAAAAGAAAGCTATAGTCTGAGGGTTTGGGAAGAGGCGTAAGTCATAATTGAAGGCCATAATAAATGTCAATCCATGAAGAATGGCTTGGCTTCAAACAGTTGAGTCACAGAAGCTTGTGAAACCATGCCCCAATATTCCTTTCTGGAGCTCAGATCATAGAATTATCTCCCTTTTTTAGCCTTGAGATTTCTAAGGCTTCTCAAAATCTTCATCTCTTGGCTTTTAGCAAAAACAAACAAACAAACAAAAAAAACAAAAAAACAACAACCCCACAACAATATCAAGTCTTAAGTGACAGAAATGAATTCCTAAATAAGTTAAACTTTTTCAAGTTTTTACTAAATTTGAATAATAATGCTCATACAAATGATAGCTCAGGTCTTTACTTCATCAGTGGTACTGAACTAACATCCTAAATTCAAGCTGGCAGGCTCTCTGTTCCCCTGTCTGGGTAATCGCTGATAAAACATTAATCATCTCAAGGTTCTATTCAAGCCCATTGATGGAAATTGTGAAATGTAATTTAGCTTGAGGAATTGAATTAATGTTTTCTAATAGCTCTGAGGTATTCAGTGATTTATAGGTTCCAGTGCTGGAAGGTGTATGTGTGTGTGCACATGCTAGTTAATCTAAAAAGCTGATTACAAGTGATACACATTCTATATCATAACTGTGTATTAACTCTATGGTGACTCTCAGTATGGTATATTTGTGTCTGTCATTGTAACATTTATTTACACAACTAATAAGAAAGGTAGTGATTGATTAAGAACTACTTGTTGAATTTAAAAAAAAAACCTTCAAATATATATGCACATATATATGTATGCACCTAATGTTTTTTGAAGCAGGTTCAGAATTTATTCTAATTTGATTACTTAGGCTATGAACCTCCATCATGCAAACATTAGTTTCCCCATCCATCATTTCCCTGCTTTACTATCTTGCTTTTTTCTCATCATCCAACCCCTGCTCTCTACCCCATAGCATTTTGCCTCAAACCCACATTAATACCATAATTATGTCTTTCTTTCTGCACATTTCTTTTAAAAAGATACAGTAGGATGCAACTCCCATTTGTCTTTCCTCTTATTCCCTTTTGAATCTATAGGATCAGTGCAGTTTCTGGCCGGGAGTGGGTATTCAGTAACCATTTATTGAATGAGTATAATGGGAATGGGGAGAAACAGTGTCCACAATCCTAGGGAAGTCTAATTCTGGCACTGTCTTTTTTGTGTTACTTTGGACCAGTTTTATGTCTTGAAACTTAGTCCATTATTGGCAGAATATGCATTTTTATACTCAGGTCATTGAATCGACAGAGTTAAATATGATTCCATAAATGACATTCCTTATGTGTTGCCTAGAACATGGTAGGCTTTCCTAGTAGGCTTTGCATAGGAAGCTCTATTTGAGTGTTATGTGGAGCATTCTAATAGAATGCTAGAGGAATGGAATGCATCCTAGTATTCTAGCTGAAGGGGTATGTCAGTTACTAGTCTGTGTTTAACTTTTATCCTCACCTTAGTTGCCACCCGAAGAGATAAAATTGATGTCCCAGGTGATTCAAGGTAGGAAGGTTGTGTCACTTCTCTTTCAGGTAATGGAATATAGGCAAGTTCTAAGTAGTATGAAGGAAGAGTGAGTGTGTAATGCTTCGCTGGGAGTAGTGCATTATGGATCTGGAACAATAAGTTGGGTCTGTTTTGTGGAGAGCCTTGAATTAAGGATAAGGAGTTTTCTTCTTAACTTGGTGGATAGTCTGGGGTTCCTAAAGGTTGGGGTCTGTGGTAGGACTAAAGGTTAGGATGAGAAAGTTTGGAATCTGGGAGTGAAGAACTTAATCATGATGTTTCTAACTGGAGTATATTGGAAATCTTGGTCACTGTGTGCCCCAGGTCATTGTTAATCTTTCCCTTAGCACAGTGACCCTATGGCTTTTCTGCTTGCGTTTCCATCCATTTCATCTTATGCCCACTGTAGCATAGAGTACAGTTTCTTAGACTTGTGGCTGTATTGTCTTATCCCTGAAGCAGGCCCATTCAGATTTTAAGCTTGGACACATTGAGTTCAGAATCTCCTAATCCTGGCCAGAACCCTTCAGCTTACCTTACTAACCCACACTTTAGCTACAGGGGTTATCTTTCTGCTCTTTGAGCCTACCATGTTCATTTCTAGAGTAGGGTCTTGCACTGGTTTATTTCCCCACTGGAAATTCTGTTCCTTTGACTTGAGAACCATGGGCTCTTCCTTGTCTTGGGGCTTGTCTTAGGCTTGACACTCAGAGAGATCTTTCCTGATCAACAAGTCATTCTCCATCACATCCTCTTTTTTATAGTCTTACTTTACTGACACTGACTCATTAGTGTCATGTCAACTCAAGGGAGTAGCGTCTTTGTCTGACTTGCTGTTGTATCCCCCGTATGTAGAATGGTATTTGACATAGATACTCACATGTTGCTTGGATGAGAGAGTGAAAGAAGACATGTATACTTGTTTTTCTGTGTCTCCTTCCTCTTATTCATTCCATTTATATTTAATAAAAAACCCCAGAAAGATGACATTAATAATTATAAACATTTGGTAATGGAGAACTGTTGGGTACACAGAGATAAAGTAAGATTTATTTATTCTTTGAAAGAAGGTCCAGGCTCAAAATGGTTGTTTCATTACTGGAGGTGGATGAAAAAGGTAGAGTGTGGTAGGGGCTTGGGGACAAGCTTGTCCTCATGACTGGAGCTGCGGGGGGCCTCTGGAATGGTGTGTGGGGCTTATTTTCTTCTCCTTTCTGTCCCTATTTTATAGCAATCCTACCAATGCTCACCATTCTCTGGGCCAGGAGCAGAGAGAGGAAGGGCTAGGAGAGATTCAATAAATGAACACAATAATGACAGAAAGAGATTTTTTACTCTGTCTGAAGTGTCTTCTCCTAGTCCAGCTACTCCTAAACACAGGGTTTAAAGATTAGCTCATATATGTTTTAAAGAGGCTGTATTTCTATGGGAGAGACCATAAGGGACACATCTGACTCTGTGGACATTCCCATCTATAGTTTCTTCTTTTAGGAACCATTTTAGGGGATGATTCTCTTTGCAAACTAGGGCGAGTGTCTAAACTTGATCCTTACTGGCCAGGGATGTTTATTGGTGTTCTTGATGATGACTATTTCTTTGCTAACAGGAAAAATGAAAGTTAGTGTTTTCCTTGCTCTTATTTAGTTTATTTTCCGACTACCCCCCCCACACCCCAGTTTTAAAATTATAAGTAACAGAATTATACTATGAGTCAGTGAAAATGTAATCAACTATGGGTTACTTATGATCACAATTTTCAAGTAAAGGATCGTGTCTTTCCTTTCTTCTCCTCCGCAAGGAGAAAATTGGAAACCAGGGGAAAACAGAGAAACCACCCAGGCAGCACTTCGTGTATTCTAGAAAGAAATAGATACATAGTAACATTAGATTTCTCGCAATTTCTAGATCCTTTTGAGTGAATGTTCTGAGCCTTGTTCCCCCTTTAGCACTAGTTTTAAAATTAGATTTGGTGAATGGTTGGTCATTAGTCCCAGTTGCCATGAGCATATGACAGGTGAGCCCCACCCCCGCTAATGTTACCCACTGCTATCTGCAGTGATGGAGAAAAGATTAACAGAAGATTGAAAAGGGCATTCTGCTGAGATTGTTTTCCATATAAGCCATTATTATCTCTATGTTAGTAAAACCCAGAGTGGGAACAGCAGTTGGCTTTTCATGGAGAACTAAGTGTATGAAATTTCTTAAGTTTGTGCATACATTTTGTAAGTGAAGTGATTCTGGTTGGGTGATGTTTACAATCTAAACGGCAGAAGAAGAGGTTACTATTAGGCCATCTTAAGATGACTTCTTTTTTTTTCTTTTATTAAGATTTTATTTATTTATTTGACAGATAGAGAATACAAGTAGGTAGAGCAGTAGGCAGAGGGAGAAGCAGACTCCCTGCTGGGCAGGGAGTCTGATGCGGGGCTCGATCCCAGGACCCTGGGATCATTACCTGAGCCGAAGGCAGTCGCTTAACAGACTGAGCTATCCAGGTGCCCCTTAAGATGACTTCTTGTTGTTTTCCTGCTTCCTTCCGCTTACAGTTTCTAGGTGTTCAGCCATTAGGAATTAGGAGGAAATACTCTGTATTGCTGTATCGACACATAACTCCTGTGCATGGAATCATTTGGGGATTCTGATACGCAGGCCAGTTGCGGGTTTTGAAAAACAACACTTGGATATATGATTTCTCCATTAATGAAATTATGAATCGAGAGTTGATAGTTCATGGGCATTGTCAGAAAGAGAAAGAAACCATATTTTGACTTGCCCCCCCACCCCCGCCCCATGTATTAGTTTGCTAGATCAGCCACAGCAAAGTACCACAGGCTGAGTGACTTAAACAGCAGAAACCTACTTCCTCACAGTTCTGGAGTGTGGAAGTCTGAGATCAGGGTTTTGGTATGGTTGTTGCTCCTGAGGCCTCTCTCTTTGGCCATCTTCCTTCTGTGGGTGTTTATGTCACAGTTTCCTCTTCCTGTTAGTGCTGTCCTAACATATTGGATTAAGGCTCATCCTGAAAACCTATGTTAACTAATTTCCTCTTTAAAGACCCTCTCTCCAAATAAACCATATTCAGAAGCCCTGGAAGAAGACTTCATCATATGAATTTTGGGGGAAAACAAATAGCCTTTAACAATACTACATTTCTTAAGTGATTTGAAACACTTGTTAAATGAATTTAAGGGAAGGACCTTTAAATTAAGGGAATAAACCAAACATTTTATATTGATTTTTTTTTAAAGATTTTATTTTTAAGTGATCTTTATACCCAGTGTGGGGCCCGAACTCACAACCCTGAGATCAAGAGTCGCATGCTGTACTGACTGAGCCAGCCAGCTGCCCCTGTATCAATTTCTGTAAAACAAAATACTTCACTTCATCAGTTACTGTTTAATCTCACAGGTTGGTTGATTTTTGTCATGTACCCTGCACAGCATGGTATTTTTGAAAGTTCTTTGTGTCTTAGTGTCTTAATGTAGAATTACTTCCAATAGAACAGTCTTCCTCCTGCCCTCACTTGGGTGTTAATATTGTCAAGATCCCCTCAAGATACAGATGTCAATTCAGTAGGTTTTTGATGGAGCCTGAGAACCAGAGTCTAACAGTTCTCCAGGTGATACTGATGCTTTTGATTCTCACATCATACCTTGAGAAGCAGGAACAGGACGGCTGCACAATTTGCAGGTCACAGTGTAGAATGAAAACGTGGATCTCTTGCTCAAAAACGATTAAGCATTTTGAGACTACACAGCAGAGCACTGAACCAAGTGTAGGGAGCCCTGTTGGAAAATTCCAGTGGCAAGCCGATGGAGCCAGCGCTGAGCTGGTGTCAGAGTGCTAAAGGAAATCATCCTGGGGCACTTATTCACACTGGCTTGTCAAATGATTACTTTTATGGGCCAGTGATAAAATCCTTCTACTTCTAACTAATCATGGTTTTACATAGTGTTTGCACAAAGCTTCCTCTCAGAACATGGGGAAGTGTTAGTATGCAGGCACTATAAATAAAGTGAGTTGCTCCTGTCACTCTAATTATCTTTGTGTATAAAACAGAATATTACCAGCAACACCACAGTGGTTATTATATATATAACTTGTCCTTCCTTTGGAAAGTTTCAGAGGGATCTGGGCCATGACCCATGAATTCCTCTGCCAAATGATGATGCTGCTTCTTTGTCCTTGAGATAACACTGTACTTGCTTTTTAATGGTAGTATTTAACTCTGGGAGCAAAATTCATTCCATTTTTCTGAAGTGAAGATCAATTATAATACTAATAATAATACAGAAATGGATTTTAAAATGCTTGGGTTACACAGACACATGTATTTGTCAGCTTTTCTCTATAGGAGACAAGTATACCAAAGTGCCGAGTCATCCATCATGGGACTTGTTTCCCCATTTTCCTGCTTCCTTCCTCCCTCCCTTCTCTACCTTAGGGGAACTATGCAGGCATATAATTCTGGAAGCCAAGGAAATATTTTTCATTTAGATTAGCCCAAGGAGAAATTCGAGTTATGACGAAAGTGGTCTGAGGTTTATTCCCACCCATCCTACTAGACTGATTGCCTCTTGGTGCTTTTCCAGATCCTTGATAATGAGTTCCTTTAATCAAGTAATTATTTCAAAGAAAATGATCAGGTTTCCATAGGGTCATTACTTCCTTTATAGTCTTGGTTCCATCTACCTTATTTCTCCTAACTTCATTTCCAGGTATCCTATTTCTGTATCCTTCAGTTGGGGCTGAAAACAAATCTGCATTATGGGAGTAATTGTTACTTGATGATGATAATTATTTTCCTTTCATGAATATTTGAATATCATGGGATTTTAGGGAACATGGGTTTTTTGTTGTTGTTGTTGTTGTTTTGATAAACATCTTGTGGAGGATTCTGATTCTTGGTCTGGAATTTTTTATAAATGATGTATTAACATTTAGCTCAAATTTTCAAATTAGCTCAAATCATTAACATAAAGCTCAAAATTTAAAAGTTATAAGTAGTATCTCTAGCTACTCATCTCTTTACTTAGAGGGACTGTGTGTGTGTGTTGTGTGTGTGTGCGCACGCACCCACACACACATGTACGTCTCCTTGAGTTAGTTTACGCTTAAATGAACAAAGGCAAGCACCTCTCCCTCATTTTATACAAACAATAAACAATTTTCATAGTTAAACACCTTGTAAAAAATTAACTAATGTTACGGGATTTTAAAAAAGGTGAAAACTGTCAAGACTGTAAACAATGAAAGCAGAACAATTTGAATGATAGGTAGAATATGTGCTCAGTAATCTGAAATCATACTCATAGGCCATGGTCATTTTTTCCATCTTCCAGTAGAGTTGGTGCTATCTGTAGTCTTTCAGAGTTTTGCAAACTGCACCCCCACCCCCAAGAAACATTAGGAAAAAGTGTTGGGTTTTAGTACTAGAAATAATGAAGAATTAGCAGGGGAAATTTAGTATGTTGTTTTTAAAAAGAAAAATTGGCATCCAGTTAGTTTAATTTCAATTCCTAATAGACTGATGAAATAACATTATTAAGAATGTGTAAACATCCATAAGGTAATGGAAGCAGGACCAAAGATTTAAATTAGTAATCATCATACAAAAACCTGATTGCTTTCCTTGATAGCTTTATAGAATTAACTTGATTAAAAAAAGGCTATAGATGTTAAATATCATGATTTTGAGAAAGCAATTTTTTGAATCCTCACATACCAAATTAACTGAATTGGATAAAGAAATTATGAATGTTTAATACTGTCCAAAGAGATAATGATTATTGAAAACATATCAAATTAAAGAGAACCACAAGATATTGTGTATATATTTTTTAATGATCTGGAAGAATTAGCTAAGCAGCATATTAATGACATCTACAGATAATGGTGAATTGGGTACCTTTTTAAATCTTTTTTTAGGAGTGCTCTGGGGTCAAACATGCAAGTTTAATGTAACAGCAAAAGGTGTAATAGACTTCTTTGCAAAAAGCTAACTATTGTATCTGGAGAGAACTCATAAAATCCATGGGATTGGGGAGGGGAAAATCTAGTGACTAGATGACTGTTTTAGGAAATGGGCAGTAAAATGACCATTGATTATTATGTGAATTAGATATGATCTTAAAGTACAGTTAACCCAAATTTTTTAGTTTATATGATAAAAATCAAGTAGTAATCTGGGAATACTGTTACATATTTTTTCAGCTTTGTTACCCAGCCATCTGTCATTAGATGTCATTGTGATTGAGCAAACCAAGAATTTCTACTGCAATAAAAAGGAAAAAAGAAAAAGGAGACATAAATTGTAGAGACACACATGAAAATTTGTGGAGCTAGATGACATTTGTTTTCATATGAATTACTAGGATACTCACCTTTAGATTACCTCGGTACCATGTATCTCTTTTCCTTAAGTTGAGCACACTGTTCAGAAGAGATGAAGTGAGGCCAAGGAACTAGCATCTGAGTGAACCTCCCCACAGACAGTGTCCCTATTTTACATGTGTTTAGGCTTAAGCTTGGAGAAGTTGCAGTGTCTTACCAAATGTATTATGGATAGTAAGTGGCTGAAATGGAATTGAAACCCTTGGGTCTTTGCTTTAAGCACAGAGCTCTCCCTTCCTTATTATACTGGAAAAAACCTTGCACTGGAATATTCCGAGACATTCTTCATTTTGGGAAGCTAGTAAGGGATATTATGTCTCCATGGACAACGAGGATAAGATTTCAGTCTGTATAAAGAATAATGGGTTGCCTTTTTGACTTAAAGAGCCTCACATCAACAAATGCATGTCCACTTTGGATCAAGAAGAAATAATAGTTTGAAAAATAATAGAAAAGTGAGTAAGCATGCCAGGCATCTTTACATCTTTAAATTTGTTTATCAAGCATAGATTTTATAACCTGAGTGATACTAAGAATTTGTCATACTGTATGATTTATGTACGTTAAAGGCTCTAATCAGTAAAATATCTAGAAATGGTAGTGTTACTGATAAGAATTAAAGAGGTGGAGATGAAGGAACTAAAATTAGCCCCTAATTTGCATGGTTTGTTTTTTTAAAAACATCAATTTTATAGAAACCTGTGAAGAATTAAAGTGATAGAAAATTGCAAAGTGTGTTTCCTGGTAGGGAAATGTTCTGTTTTCCCTTCTTGATTATTTTAATAGAGAATCAATACTAATATCCTTTGTATTGTACTTTAGTGTTTACAAAGTGGATTCACATATATTCTCATATTTCATCTCTGAATGACCTCTGGAAGATAAGGTTTCCTACTTATGCTTTTTAAGGTCTATTTCTTAACTTTAAGAGCAGATTGATTGAGCACTATTTCCTCAATTTAGAAGGTTTGACTGATTAACTGTGTGGTGGAACATTCGAGAATTCAGAGGGAAAGAAGTGACGAGGATTCTAAATAATAAAAACTACTCCTGACATAATTTACTGAATAGCAATCTCATTCATTTTTCAAAAGGCTGAAAACAGAACAAAAACCACAGGTAGCAATGGAAGCAAGGAGCATGTGTGTCTCTGATTCCGTCACTTAGAGTAGCAGGTTTCTTTCTTTCTTTTTCTTTTTTTTAAAGATTTTATTTATTTATTTGACAGACAGAGATCGCAAGTAGGCAGAGAGAGGAGGAAGCAGGCTCCCTGCTGAGCAGAGAGCCGGATGTGGGGCTGGACCCCAGGACCTTGGGATCATGACCTGATACGAAGGCAGAGGCTTTAACCCACTGAGTCACCCAGGCGCCCTGACTAACTTTTGAGAGCAGAATACTTTGAATATTTCTTTCATAAGAACAGCTTTATACTTTCTTCTTAGTTTTGTTGTTTCACTGGTGTATCCCTAAACTTGATTTAAATCTAATAGCATTAAAACAAAAACTCAGGTCTCTTTCTTGTTATAAATATTTTTTGGTAAATCTTTTACCTTATTGGCTAGGATGAAGTATGGCAGTGTGTAACCCCAAATCCCCCAAATAAAAATAATAGTGGCTGAAACAGGCTAAAAGTTCATTTCTCTCTTATGTAAAAGGAATCAAGCAGTCACCAGTCTGTGCTGGTATGTATGATAGCCCCAGTGTCAGAGAACCAAATACCTATGTCACGTCAGTGTCATCCTTAGCACATCATCTGAGGGTCCAAGGTGGCTGCCGGAGCATCAGCCATCAGGTTCACATTCCAGGCAGCATAAAGGAGGGAAGAAAAAGGGCACTTAGTTTACCTTTTAAGGACGGTTTTGTGAAGTGCCACATAACATTCTTACTTTTATCATGTTCTAGTTGTAGGGCTAATGTGAAAACAGCTTGTTGTAAGTGCATGACTCCTCAGCTAAAAAATCAGGGTTTCTTTAGCGTGGAGGAAGAGAAGAATAGATGTTGGTATAAGCCTGCCTCAGTCTCTGTCACATGTAGAGTATGACACAACAGGTTATTTAGTAGTGAGGATGCTTCAGTGAGAATTTGTGACGGACTACTTTTCATGTATAGATGCAGCTATATTAGATATATTAGATTTGTATATATCTACATACGTTTATGTATGTCTTCATGTAAACGAGTTTGTTTTCACAAGCTTGCCTTCCTTCCTTTCTAACTACCTTCCTTCCTTCCTTCTTGTTTTCTTTAGGATTTTGTTTATTCATTTGAGAGAGAGAGAGAGAGCACAAGCAGGGGGGGGCAGCAGGCAGAGGGAGAAGCAGGCTCCCCGCTGAGCAGGGAGCCCCTATGCGGGGCTTGATCCCAGGACCCTGAGATCATGACCTGAGCCAAAGGCAGACACTTAACCATCTGAGCCACCCAGGCGCCCCTCACAAGTCATGTTTCTAACCAATAACCCTAACACTAGATTTCTGGATTGCTTCTAACTACCACACTAAATTTCCAGAGTCTTCAGGAGGAAATCTAAGCAACTTAATGCTAGCATAGTTTTCTATATCATCCCCCCCCCCTTATTCCTTAAAGAAACTAAAAATTGCCTAGAGAAGAATGGGCGAAGTGGCAGCTTACCATTTCTTTAAGGGTCTAAGATTTGGCTTTAGAGAGTAAAAGAAAATTCTAGAAACCCTCTTAAGAAAGTTGTTATTTCTTTCAAATGTGATCTGGAACAGCAAAGGACACTATGTTTTACAGCACAACTTTTAAGACAATTGAATTGGCAATAAATTCACATAATGAAACTTCCAGCAAGTTTTTATATTTCTATTGGGGGAATTCCTTGGTTCTTGGAGTAAATTTTTAAATAGTTAATATCAGCTTTGTATTCTTTATATTCCTTTAGTTGTAGAGCTAATGTGAAAACAGCTTGCTGTGTTACGAAGAATGCCTTCTAGTGAGCCATTGAATCAACTCGTGCTTGTTTCGGTTGTCAGGCATGCTAAATAGTAGTTTTTAGGCACTTGAGGGATTGCCCATAGTGTTATTGTGAGATTCTGTTTCTCATCCATAAACAGTAAAATCCCTCCTTTCCACTGCTGCCTCTTACAGACCCCCACCATGTCCGGTTCTTTCCCACAATCTGTTTTTATCTGGTTCATCTGTACGTTAGGAACAAGCAAGTCCTGTTTTCTCAAAGCCCTGGATCTTCATTCTAGATTTCCTATTAAAATTTGACAATTTGATGTGTCCTTTGAGGCCTCCGTATCTTTATATTTAAAATAAGAGTTTGAGTTAAAGTACTGTTTTCTTCTACTTCCGAAATTCTAAACTTCTGTGCAATGGCTTTTTAAAATAAGCTAAAAAAAAAAAAAAATTCTAGAGCATGTTTTCCCAAGAATCCCACCTAAATGTTAGTTTGCATTTAAGAATGCTATCTTTGGGGCATCTCGGTGGCTCAGTGGGTTAAGCCTCTGCCTTCAGCTCAGGTCATTATCCCAGGGTCCTGTGATCGAGTCCAGCATTGGGCTCTCTGCTCAGCTGAGAGTCTGCTTTCTCCTCTCTCTTCTGCCTTCATATCTGTCTACTTGTGATTGCTCTCTCTGTCAAATACATAAATAAATGAAATCTTAAAAAAAAAGAATGCTATCGTTAAGAAGTATTTGCTTATTCATTTTTTAAAAGGAATCTAAATCAAGAAATGTTTGATATTATGTATATTATGAGTTCAGATATATAAGCTAATTTTCGACATGCTTAGATTTTGCAAGGGGGAAAAAGCTGAAACAGAAAAATGTTACTTTTACTATCGAACTATGTTCTACATTTTCCTTTAGAAATTAAATGGTAAGTGTGTTTGATCACTTAAGCGAGACAAGGAGGGATGATGGAGTCACCTTTTGAGTCAGCACGTAATCATGTCAACCTCTTTGATAATATTCCATTTTATTTATACTAAATAGTATGTGTATCATTTTTTAAAAAATATTTTATTTATCTATTTGACATAGAGAGAGAGATCACAAGTAGGCAGAGAGGCAGGCAGAGAGAGAGAGGAGGAAGCAGGCTCCCTGCTGAGTAGAGAGCCCGATGCCGGGCTCTATCCCAGGACCCTGAGACCATGACCCGAGCCGAAGGCAGAGGCTCAACCCACCGAGCCACCCAGGTGCCCCTATGCGTATCATTTTATTGGGCAGCTGCCACAGTTCTGAAGTTATGGAAAGTGTCTTGAACACATTGTATCTGTAAGTGGCTCCACTACTGTAATATTTGTTTACTCTTTGAATTAAGGCGTAAATATGTGCCCACACTTGATCAGGATTTCAAACTTAAGGAATTTAAGTATGGCAGATTCCAGATTTTTAGAATAGGTTTTAAAGATAATAGCCAGGATTAGAAACCGGAAGGGGACTAGATACAACTTTTTGTTTATTTATTTTATTTTTGAGACGATTTTATTTATTTATTTGAGAGAGAGCAAGAGTGAGAGCACAGGCAGGAAGAGTGGGGGAGGGAGAAGCAGGCTCCCCGCTCAGCAGGGACTTGATGTGGGACTTGATCCCAGAACCCTGGGATCAGGACCTGAGCTGAAGGTAGACGCTTAACCAACTGAGCCACCCAGGTGTCCCCTACATACAGTTTTAAAAAAAGAGATTTCACTTTACAATTCTTAGTAAATAGACTGAAGCATTTTTTTTTTTTTTGAGATTTTATTAAGAAGACTTAATTGGGAGATATAAAATTAACATCTTTGGTGAAAATGGTAACTACTATTTAGTGCCTACTGTCTGGCAATCAACTAGCCTCTTTACATTTATTTTTTTCCCTTTCATCTTTACAAAGACTTCAAAGTAGAATACCTGTTTTCACAGGTGAGGAAGCCAAGGTCATCCAGGGTAAGTTGTGGAAAGACAATGCAGGTGGCTTCTAGGGACCCTAGAGCTGGTTCGACTTACACCCTTTCAAGAGAGTACTCAGGGCTATCAGGGATAATTAGAAAGGATGTTGCTAAAGTAGTTTAATAATTTGCTTTCTTGATTAATCAGAGCTCTTGAAACTGTATATGCTTAGCACATTTCCCCCTTTCTATTTACCTCAGAACCTTTCCCCATGAATAGTATAAATTCACCCTAAACTGATTCAGAGAAATCAGAAAATAAAAATTGTGCTCACATAATAGCCTGATTAGCATATGTAATTCAGTACCTCCTGATACTCTTAGGAATGTAAGGCATGTGTGTTACCTCAGGGATTGTGTTTGGAAAGTTGGAAACATTGAGTGTGAGTGGGTAAAGGCACAGGCTTTGTAGACATAGAATCTGGATTTGAATCCTGGCTCCACCAAGTACTTGATACATGAGCGCTGGAGTCTTGGTTACTTCATAGGTTAAATGGGCTGTTGGGACTCCCCTTCCTTGTCAGGTTAAAAGGAGATCCTGTATCTAGATGACAAGCATAGTGCTTGGTAAAATGTTAATTGCTCTTGTTTTTTAAAATGTATTCTTTGATAATTTTATTGTTCTTTGCCATGGGAATACCTTCTCATTTGATTTAAGAAAAATGGCATGTTTTAAGAATTTTTAAAGAAATAAAAATTTACTCAATACTGGGAGAATTTTTATAGCTTGTTTAAAAAAAAATCTGCCGGGACGCCTGGGTGGCTCAGTTGGTTGGACGACTGCCTTCGGCTCAGGTCATGATCCTGGAGACCCGGGATCGAGTCCCGCATCGGGATCGAGTCCCGCATCGGGATCGAGTCCCGCATCGGGATCGAGTCCCTCATCGGGATCGAGTCCCGCATCGGGCTCCCAGCTCCACGGGGAGTCTGCTTCTCCCTCTGACCTTCTCCTCGCTCATGCTCTCTCACTGCCTCTCTCTCAAATAAATAAATAAAATCTTTAAAAAAAAAAAATCTGCCGAATTCTTCTCAATAGATTTTTTTGGGGGATATTCCTAGAATATTATTAGTTAAAACATTTTTCTTTAAAATTTTTCTTTTCAGAAATTTCTGTGATATTTTTATTGCACAATAGTTGAAGTATTCTAGAGAGATGGTCTGTTTTTTAAAAAGTTAATTCTGATATCAATTGACATATTAAGTAATGATTTATATCCCCGAACACCATAATACTCTGACTTTAAAAACTTAAAAAAATATATATATATTTATTCATTTTTTCCCCCCCAGTAGTTCAATGGGATTTTTATTGGGAAAAATTATTTCTCATTCCTGTTTTACAGACAGGGAAGATGAGTCAGATGAGTCATGATACTCATCTTATAAAACAGTGATGGATTTGGGCAGAGAAGGAAAAGGATGTGAGAAGAAAAACATCCTTGATTCTCACTCAAATTGGATTCATTCTGCTGCGCTCTGTGGCGTTCAGCAGCATGGCCAGCCGTGGAAATGTTTTTAATTTTGATTCTGGGTTGTCGTATAGTTCAGTGCATGTGACTAGAAAGGTCTCTTGGGCAAAGATGCTAATTTAAGAATGTTGTCAGTCTAAATGCTCCTAAGAGGATTAAACAAATTCCATGGAAAATAAATGGACATGTTTGGAAGGTTTTTGCTCCAAGTAATTTCCAGAAAACACACACGAATCATTTGCTAAACTGAAAATACAAGCGTATTAATGAGCCCAACTCACATGAATGGCCAGTCAGTGAAGGAACTTCCTCTGCAGACTTGGGTTCAGCCGTACGAGCTGCACACCAAGTTTAATTAGAATTTATTTACAGCTAGAAGCTGCTCCTGTTTTTCTCTCCAAAGTCAGTAATGAAGCATTCCTCCTTGCCTCGTCATTAGTATTCAGAGCTCCATCAGCCTGCAGTTCAGACTCTTTCCCTTGTTTTTGTCAGAGAAGATGATGGAGCAAGGTTGCTTAGGAACACTTAACCACACTCGCAACGGGAATTATCAGTCTGTTCTGTACGTTCACCTCCACACGCAGGGGAGAAAATTGAGTTTTGCTGCTGACAACATTAATTGATTGCGAGTTTTTTTAGTGGGAGTATGATGTTGAAAACTAGATTTCCTTTCATTTTTATGCATTAGATGCAGAGAAACTATACAGTAACACGTTACGCTGTAACTAAAAGTATCATAGAAGTATCTAAATTTGGATTTGTATGTTTTAGTATTCAGATCTTGACACTGGTCAGTTTACAGGATTATCTTTGGGTTTTGGAGACTGTTTCTGTAGTGATTTCTTTGGTTTCCAATAAATGCACACAGCCGTCTCCTTCAGTAGAGTTCGGATTAGTGCAGTCGGGGTGACCCGTGATGTTGGGGGTGGATGGAGGGGTGAAATGGAAACCAGCACCATCTGGTTACCTCCAATTTGATAGGGTCCAAAAGATGCTTTTGTCTGTTTCTCCCTCCCCTGCCTTGCAGCTTCTTGTCAGATAGTTGTCTTCAAAGATGTCTTGCCCTAAAATATAAAGTAATGAATGCAGTGTGTGTCTGTGGATGGTTTCATTTGACTTGAATTCATTTTTAGAGATGCTCTGATTTGGCTATTATGAACTCTGAAAAACTGAAACAGACGAGAACATGGCTGACGAGAAAAAGTTAGACAAGCCGACTAACAAAACACCTCTCTCAGGGTAGGGATGGGTCGAAGTGGGGTAAGGAAGAGAGGCCAGAGGCAAGCAAGCAGTGCTGTCCCCTTCTGGGTCCGGAGCTCCAGTCCTCTGTAGCACCTAAGCCAGCTTGTGTATTTAGAGTGTTTCCTGCGATAATATATTTTATCCAGGACTCTTGTTGAAATTAATGGATTGAGATTTGGCTGGGAGGCCTTACCTTTTACTTTTGTCAAACATCCTTAATTCTCATTCTTATTTATTCAGGATGACACATGAAAGTCACCTGTGGAGCTTGAAAAAGCAGTGCTCAGGCACCTGGGGTGGCTCAGTTGGTTAAGTGACTGCCTTCGGCTCAGGTCGTTATCCTGGAGTCCTGGGATCGAGTCCCACATCGGGCTCCCTGCTTGGCAGGGAGTCTGCTTCTCCTGCTGACCTCTCTCCTCTCGTGCTCTCTCTCTTGTTCTCTCTCTCTCTGTCTCCCAAATAAAATACAAAATCTGAAAAAGAAAAAGAAAAGGAAAAAGCAGTGCTCATTCCCTGGCTTGTACTTTATAGGGTCTGATTTAGTGGAAAAGGAAGCTGCCTGCCTGGCAAGGGTAGGCAGTTTCCTTTTCCACTAAATCAGACCTTGCAAAGTGCAAGCCAGGAAACGAGCACTGCTTTTTCAAGCTCTACAGGTGATATTCATGTGTAGTCTTGAACTCTGGAAAATAGCATGGAGGGTCCTCAAAAAGTTGAAATTAGAGCTTCCCTACCACCCAGCAATCGCACAGCTGGGTATTTATCCTAAAGATACAAATGTAGTGATCCGAAGGGGCGCGTGCACCCCAATGTTTATAGCAGCATTGTTCATGATAGCCAAACTATGGAAAGAACCTAGATGTCCCTCAACAGATGAATGGATGAAAAAGATGTGGTATATATATACACAATGGAGTCCTATGCAGTCATCAGAAGAAATGAAATCTTGCCATTTACAACAACATGGATTGAACTAGAGGGTATTATGCTGAGCGAAAAAAGTCAATCAGAGAGAATTACCGTATGATCTCCGGGATACGAGGAATTTGAGAGGCAGAGTGGGAAGTTTTGGGGGTAGGGAAGGAAAAAAATGAAACAAGGTGGGATCGGGAGGGAGACAAACTATAAGAGGCTCTTAATCTCACAAAACAAACTGAGGGTTGCAGGGGGAGGGGTGGTAGGGAGAGGGTGGTTGGGGTATGAACATTGGGGAGGGTATGTGCTATTGTGAGTGCTGTGAAGTGTGTAAGCCTGACGATTTACAGACCTGTACCCCTGGGGCAAATAACACGTTATATGTTAATAAAAATAATTAGTAATTAAAAAAAGAAAAAATATTAAAAATTTTAAAAAAATAATAAAAGCAAGTCAACAACAACAACAGAAAGAGCTGCTTAAGCTCATCCTTGGCCTATACTCATTCAGAACCTACTGGGAATGACCCAGATACCTGATTTTTTACAGATGCCATGAAGCTCAGCCATGGCTGAAAAGCATCGGTCTTTTAAGTTAGGAGGTCTTAAGTTACGAGTTCTTGAGTCGGGTCTGGGATTTCAGATTGCACAAAATTAGGTGGGGTGTGCCTTTTGTGGGTAAGAGTAGAAGGTGGAATCCAAAATCATGTCTCTGTCTACCAAAGATTTTCATTAAAGCCTATTTTAAGGGAAAAAAGTAAAAGTCTACTAGTGTCTGTGTCCTGAGGATTTCAAGTTCCGTTGGAGAGTATATAGGAGATCTCATAAAATTAATATTCTGAGAAGTTGAATTTGACTTGTTAAGAATTTGTGCATTCTCGGAATTTTGTTTCTTTAAAAATGCATTTAAGTCATCCTTTTCGTGTTATGAACATGTTCTATGTAAGGAGTCGTGTAGAAACTGTTCTGGACAAAATGATTCGTGCCAGTGGTATCAGAATGGCCCATGGCTCTGCGTGGGTTTTCTAGGAACTTGTCTCTTGGTTGCCGATAGTCTTTGAAAATGTTTTATTCCAAAGTTCTTAGTGATCCTCTAGGCTTATCACTTTTGTGTTTTGAGATAATAGTTATCCTGACAGGAAGGGAGAGGGAACATTCAGGTTCAGGACTCCTTGTCTAAAGGTAACACTGGCATAAGTACTTTATTCATAGAGTCGTAGTTTAATAAAGGTCAAAAAAGTCTTGTAGCTAATTGGACTGAACTCCCTCACTTCTTATTTGAGGAAACAGAGACTCAAAGCCTATTTTAATGAGCTTGCAGCCACATTATACTATCTTTCACCCAATCCAAAAATAGGGAGGTCCCTGTTTTGGAGTTACATAATGTTGAATTTTGCATGTGTGTTTGATCCTTGGAAAATGCTGAGGACTTCCCGTCTCCTCTGTGTAGAGGGGACACTGATGAGTGGATCATGTGGTATTGTGTTCTCAAGGACCCAGAGGACACACAGGAATTATGGACAGACATCTTGCTCTGATGATGATCTGGTTAGAAGCTTGGAAGAACAGATGTGTCTATTATTGTAACTGAATTTGAAGGAGGAATCTAGGAGGGTTTGACATAATTGAGATCTTTAGGAACACATGATTTTTTATTATTTGGAGCAGTAGTTTTTAACTCTCAGACTCAGTATCCCCACCTTTTGTTTTTAAAGAAGAGAGGTTTTTGTTTTTTTTTTTAAGATTTTATTTATTTATTTGACAGAGAGAGAGATCACAAGTAGGCAGAGAGGCAGGCAGAGAAAGAAGGGGAAGCAGGCTCCCTGCTGAGCAGAGAAGCCAATGTGGGCTCGATCCCAGGACCCCAAGATCATGACCTGAGCCGAAAGCAGAAGCTTTAACCCACTGAATTTCTTCCAAGCCCCATCAGTATCTGCTTTTTATAATAACTGTTCTATAACTTTTCCTTTTGGTATCCTGAGATGAAATTTGTAGAAAATAGAACCTAACTATAAGTATAATAAATAAACAGATAGAAAAATTAAGTACCTAAATTATTATATATTGATCTATAATGTAAACATTTATAGGATGTATTTGAGGCTGATTGGTGACCTATCAAAATAAAAGTTAAGTATAAAGGAAATGACTTATAATAAAACTATCATTCCAAACTGTAAATGTCAAGCTTGACCTTACTGGAAAACAGATGCCTTCATGATCTCACAACAACCTCCCTTCCCCCCAGGAGGTGGCACAACTCCTCTTGAAGCACCCCCTGTTTAAAGTTATACTTCCTGATGGCGTTTTATGGAAAGTATATGCATGAAACAGATGCAATTCAGAAACTGTGTGGAGGCTGACTTGGTGAATTTCTTCCAAGCCACAAGTATAACAGAGCCTTGAATTCCTGATTTTAACTATGGGGGCTATCTTAAACCGCTGAAATTTTAATACCAGTATATGATATGATGTACCCTCACAAAATATGTTAAATAAGGTAAAAAACTTTAGGTGACTCCTTTGGGATATTAGTAGAATAGAAAATAAATAATTATTTAAAAAATTCTGCCACCTGGGGCGCCTTGGTGGCTCAGTGGGTTAAAGCCTCTGCCTTTGGCTCAGGTCATAGTCCCAGGGTCCTGGGATCGAGCCCCACATCGGGCTCTCTGCTCAGCAGGGAGACTGCTTACCGCCCCCCCCCCCCCCCCCCCCCCCCCCCCCCCCGCCTGCCTCTCTGCCTACTTGTGATCTCTGTCTGTCAAATAAATAAATAAATAAATAAATAAATAAATAAATAAAATCTTTAAAAAAATTCTGCCACCCAAGTAATTGGGTTATTACATTGCATCATTAGCTTAAACAATTTCATTGCCACTGACTATTAATACAACTGGTAGTTCGGTTTTGTCTCTATTTTTTTTAAAGAAAGAAAATGATTTTTAAAGGTCTTGTATAAGAGATTACAAGCAGGAGGGTAAGAGTCACAATGAGACGTGATGCTAGTCAGTTTCTACTTAATAATTAATTCATCCTTACTGTATTGTATTTTTTTCAAATCACATTCTTTGAAAAAATCCCCGTATCAGTTAGTTTTATTAGTAAAACATATCTTTTTCTTACTTAGAGCATCAGTGATATTTTCAAGATACCCCAAAATTTATAGAAGGTATTTAGAGTTAATTGGGGCATCCACGAGGCTCAGTTGGTTAAGTGTCAGATTCTTGATTTTGGCTCAGGTCACCATCTCAGGGTCCTGGGATAGAGCCCCATGTCAGGCTCCACACTTAGTGGGGAGCCACTTGGAGAGTTTTCTGTCTCTTCTTCCCTCCTCCCCTTGCTTGCAGGGCACACTTATGCTCTCTCTTTCTCTTTCTCAAAAGACAAACAAACCGAAAACCAACCAACCAAAAAGGCCTTTAGAGTTAAGAGTTCCTTGCTCTAGTAATTCATAGTTCTGCATACTCAGATTATCACAATTGAGAACTGTTTTTTTCTTTGTAGAAATTATCATTTGCTTGGGTTAATGCAAGGACAGATAATTTCTTACTGGATCGTGTATAATGATATTTGTTTGCATTCTCTCACTCAATCTAGAGTCTTGTATTATTTTTCCTAATAGGTAACTTAGAAAAACCCAATGCAAATATTCTTGTTTACCTAAATAGCTAACCTTGTGTAAATGGTGCATGTCGTGGAGTCGGTTTCAAGCTGAATTCCTACATCAAACAGGAGAGTGATTTCCCAAGCCAGTGTTCCAAAAAGTTGACTTGATGGTTCAATTATACCAGGGACATTAGCATTCTTAATTGACTTGATCACTGCTTTCTGTAACAAAAGTTTCAATTCCATCTGTTCTTTTGGTTTATTATTCTTAGGAGCATCATTTGCTTTCTTTCCCAAATATATAAGATTTTTGCTTGTCATTTAGAATTATTGCTAGTGTTGCTACCTCATGCTGAAGAGGAAGCCTTGTGACTGTTTGATGGCAGCTGATTTACAGTGTTTAATGCTACCTCACAGGGTTGTAAAGACCCAATGAATTATATACAGAAAGACTGGGAACAAAGTTTGGCTTGTACTGGGCACAGTATCAGTGCTGTCAGCAGGTCATATCGTGACCATCATCAGCCTGTTAAGATCGTCATCTGTACTTATCATTAGTATCTTTCCAGTCAAGAAGAAGAAATTTCACATTCTCAATAAATCTTTACAGAATTTTTAATAAGTTCAAATACTTTTTAAAAACCTTAGTTATTAACGGGACTAGAGGTGCTTTCCCCGTTCACTGCTGGGCCACCCGTTGGTGTAGGAGGGTGATTCTGTGTGTCTTCTGAGCAGCAAAGTACTGCGGTTCTTCGTGTGGTCTGGGCACATCCGGGGTCCTCAGACCCCTTTTAGGGGTTCTTTGGGTCACAGCTGTTTTCATAGTAATGCTAAAATGTTATTTGCGTTTTCACTCTATTTCTCTCTAGAGCGCACGGTGCATTTTTCTAGAAGCTACATGCATGTGGTGACATCGTTGCCCCGAGTGTGCTTGTGATGATGTGGGCTTGTCCTGTTTTAAGATTTTCTAGGTTTTAGTTTCTGAAATGGGCAGTATTGACAGAGATAATCCATAGAAACAAAACTTCCATGGAGGGGCGGGCACCTGGGTGGCTCAGTGGGTTAAGCCGTTGCCTTCAGGTCAGGTCATGGTCTCGGGGTCCTGGGATCGAGCTCTGCATTGGGCTCTCTGCTCAGCGGGGAGCCCGCTTCCCCCACTCTCTTTTCCTGCCTCTCTGCCTACTTGTGATCTCTGTCAAATAAATAAATACAATCTTTTAAAAAAAAAAAGCTCCATGGAGTTTTCAGTAATTTTTAAGGACATAAACATTACTGGAGCTTCTAAGCTTGAGTATAACCTCATGAGGAACAAATCACAAGTCCTACGCCCCATGTGGCAGGCTGAGCTTTACAATCCGGTTTGCTCACTGAGGCGTGAGAATAAATAATCATAAATCTATTTTTGTGTTGTTACCCAACATCAGATTCCCAGATTTCATATCTAAAGAGGAGTGCCAATTTTAATTCCTGTTTATTTAGTTGTAAGAATAAGTTTCTTTGCCCCCTCACAACGTGGGACTTACTAAGCAATTGGAATTTTGAATGGAAACAGAAGCAGTTGATTGTGTCTTGAATTTTCTTGAATCATTCTTTGTACCCCATCTTCACCAGTGAGGAGAAGAAAAACACTGCTAGGCAGTGTTGTGACCCAACATAGTTCACAGTACTGTGTTTATGAAATGACACAGGTAGAAATTTGAATAGAGTTTTCTCCTATAAGCAAGTTGTGGAATTCAAAAATGAACATTCTTTTCCTTTTTTTTTTTTTAAAGATTTTATCTATTTATTTATCTGTCAGAGAGAGAGAGAATGAGAACAAACAGAGGGAGAAGGAGAAGCAGGCTCCCCACTGAGCAGGGAGCCTGATGCGGGGCTCCATCCCAGGGCCCTGGGATCATGACCTGAGCTGAAGGCAGATGTCCAACTCACTGAGCCACCCCGGTATCCCAAAACTGAACGTTCTTTAATTACAACAGGATTAGATTTATGTGTTCTATTTCGTTTTCTTATTTTTAGAAAATTTTATCTGAGCCTATTGTCTCTTTTTGAGTGCAAGTAAAAAAGCCCATTTATGGCATTGATATCACCTACTCCTATTTTTATTACAGTGAGGTCTTTAGTAAAGTGGAAAATATTTATTATTTCACCTGTTGTTACTAGTTTTTGAGTAGGAAGGAAAGGCTTGCTTAACCAGTGGCCAGTTAATCCTCATTTAAACAGCTATGTATGACCTTAGTTTTATCATTTTTTTCTGATAGTATCAGTTTTTAAAATTTTTTTTTTAAGATTTTATTTATTTATTTGACAGACAGAGACCACAAGCAGACAGAGAGGCAGGCAGAGAGAGAGGAGGAAGCAGGGCTCCCCGCTGAGCAGAGAGCCCGATGTGGGGCTCGATCCCAGGACGCCGGAATCATGACCTGAGTCGAAGGCAGAGGCTTTAACCCACTGAGCCACCCAGGCGCCCCAGTATCAGTTTTTTTAAAAGTGTAGCTGCACTTAATGATGTTGACTTGTGTTGGCCTTTTTTTTTTTTTTTAAAACAACTCGCTTATAACACAGTATTATATTTAATCATTGCAAATTTATTTTGAGTTTCACCATTTTTTCTGATAGTATCAGTTTTTTTAAAAGTTGTGATGGCATGCAGCTGTTGGGTCCGTTATCAAAGGAACGAGACTGAGACAAAGTGAAAGTTATGCAAAGCCTTATTCGATGCCAAGCATTAGAAGTCAGACTGACCATCCAGAGCTGCCTCCGAAGAGAGCGACCCCCGCTTGGTCTTACAGGTTAGTTTTATAGGGCACAGCCGCAGACCTCTACGTATGTGGCTTTGGCTGATTGGATGTCTCCTACCTGTGTGTTGTAGCAACAGTTACCTGGAACTGATATCAGTACCTGTTGAGGCTTTTATTAAACAACAAAATGGCTACCTAGGTAACATGGAGTCACTATGGCTAAGTAGGCCCAGGCAGGCCCTAGGGGTTTAACAGGTTTTAATGTGGAATTGGCCCCAACATTCCCTCCTCTTCTTTGGAGATTAGTAAATTCTTTGACTTTTTCTGAACTGCAAGCAAACGAGGTTCCAGTGGGGTCCTTAAGGGGGTCCCTAAGTTAGTGAAGACAGTAGCGACTATTATGGTCCATTGGGCTGTTTTAGGCCGATGAGGTGTTTCCTGGCTGCTGCTGAGTAGGAACAGGGTTAAAAGTTATAAAACCCTTTTGAGTCTTAGTTTTAGTCCACAGTTGGTGGGGTCCACTGGCAGTGGCTCCTATTTCTGGGGGGTGTCCTTGCTTTCGGCTCCTTTGGTGTGACATGTGTGAATCCAGGTCCTGACGTCTTTTACTTTTACTGCCGTGGGGGTGGTCAGGATGACAGTGAATGGTCCCTTTCAGCGAGGCTTCAAGTTTTTTGTTTGGTGGCAGTGTATCCAAACGAAGTTTCCGGGTTGGTAAGGATGTGGTTTTATCTCCGTCTCTGTCTCAGTGTAGGCAGCTCAGATCCCTGCGTGGGCTTTTTTTAAGACAGACTCCAGTGCCTGCAGTGACTGGAGTACAGATTGATCAGTCATTTTCGCTAGGGCAACCTCTTATAGTCGTGGGCAGAGTGGAGGGGGTCTCCTGAACATTATTTTAAATGGGGTAACCTTGTTTAAATAGGGTGTACCTCGCGCCCTAAGGAGGGTGAAGGGAAGGAGATCCACCCATCCACCGCCAGTTTCCAGAATTAACTTTGTCAAGGTCTCTTTAAGAGTCCAGTTTATTCTCTCTACTTGTCCGGAACTCTGGGGCTGGTAGGCACAGTGTAGTTTCCAGTTAGTGCCCACGGCCTTGGCCAATGCCTGTGAGACTGAACTCACAAATGCAGGGCCGTTGTTTGACCCGATCGTGAGAGGCAGCCCAAACCTAGGAATTATTTTTTTAGTAGCTTTTTGGGCTACTATTTCTGCCATCTCATGTTTGGCGGAAAAAGTCTCTACCCAGCCTGAAAAGGTATCTATAAAAACTAACATATATTTGTGTCCAATGGGTTCTGTTATTATCTCTACAGAATATTAGGTAAGATCGTTTAAGCGAGCTATTGTGTAACTTCTCTGAAGTTTACCTCAAGTTGTCTAGTTTAGGTAAACAAACATTTAAAGACAACAAAATTTAGAAATTAATATTCACAAAGGTGTGTTACTGAAACAATTTTTCTTTCTAAAATAACCCTCTTTTTCAGAGATAGCCAAATCAGAACTAATTTATTTGAAAAACAAGTCCAGTTTTAACAAACTTGGCCTAATTATTTACATAAGCTCAGCAAGAAAAGTGAGTGATCATATAGATCTTTTAGAATCTGCTTTGCTGGAACTTCTTTTAGGAATCTCTAGGTTGAACTTTTAGTAGCCTCTCCAGGCCAGAAGCCAAGCCAAGTACTTGCCATCAGACATGCCTGCAATACCAATTTGGACGAATTCCTTTTCCTGAAGTTCCCAGTGTATCCTGAGGTTCCTGCACCTGCCAGGAAGTGACATTCTTTACTCACCTGGTGAGGCTGCTGGGAACTCTGTAAGCAAGGTACCAGGCCAACTGTTTCAAGGGGCTTTATGGCTCCAGGTTTTATAAAGTCAACCTTAGTTCCTTTAAGTTGTCTGGTCATATTTGAGTCTTTCTCAAATATGATATTCCAATCAAAGCCTTGGTGAAATAACCAGTGTTTTTAATGGTATCCTGTTACAAAGAGAACAGATTCTTATTGAACTTATGCAAATGACCGATTGCCATGGAAGAAAGAATACTTGCTGAGACCTTTTGAGTTTTAGAGGCTTCAGATAGAAAAGTTGAATGCTTTGATTTGTTTACAAATGAATATTTTTGCATCTCTGTAAGTTATGATAACTTAAGAAAAATTTTCCCTAGTCTGGAAGAGCAAACATCAGTTCGTCTAGTCCCATGGTACTAATTCTGGTTTAGTCTGAATGCAGTTTTTACTTAATTCTGGAAATTCTTACCCATTTTAGTTCTAGGATTTTTAACATATCAAATACCTGTATTTGCCCTAAAAGTCCTTTATATGAATCTCCCTTAAGGTAGAACTTATTTTATAAGAGAATTTCCCTTTACAAACCTTTCACAACTTTTTTGGTATCTAGGTTTTGTCCCAAGTCATTTCCTTTCAAACAACCATCTCATTTAGGACAAAATTACCTTTTATCTTTAACAAAATGTATTTTTATTCCTTATTATTTTTTTTATGTATCTCCTACTTTTTTTACATATAGGGTTGTTTTCCTTACTTCCATCAGTCTTAGTCACCACAGTTAGCAGAATTTTTTATTTTTAGAAACACTTTAGTCTCTAGTGATGGCTAAGTATTGACCAATTGTGAACAGTTACAACAGAATTCTGTAGATGGCAAATTTATGAATCAGTTAAGCACAAAACATGTTTAACAACAGATTTAAATATTTTTTTTTGTAGTAAGAAGTCAAAAGCACAAACCTACATCTAGTATTCAGTGCTTTGGCACTTTATCCTATTTGGTTAAGACCTAGATGTCCAACACATTTAATTCCATTTGTCATCCAAGCAAACCTTTAAAGTTTCAGGTTACCAAAGACTTTGAAAGCTACTTTAACAATTACCCATTAAGACTTTGAGACAGACAAGTAATCATCAGTTCAGTTATTTCTTTGCTAACAGATTTTAACAAATAACATGAGTTTATTTGACCTTCAGTAAACTTTGATTGAAGTTTCACATTTACTGCTGTAACTTTAAAGACATGTCTATCTTAATTAAACCAACAAACTTGACTTAGTTTAAATTCTGATGTATGTTCCACCTGGGGCCACTCCACTTTGAATATTTACCTGAGACATGGGTGGGAAGATCTGGAGTGGGGGGTGTTAGGTTCAGGGGCTGTTCTTTTTGTTCCTTGACAGTGAAGAGAGAAGGAGCATTGGTGCAGGAAGCACCGAGGATGGTCTAGAGGCCAGTTATGCAGGCCACACCGAAGTTGGTGCAGAAACAGAAGGGGGAAACAGAAGAACAAAGTGCTGCCAGAAGGCTCCGCCAGCAAGGGGGAGGGGCTAGGCAGTCCAGGTCGGGCCAGAGAAGACAAGGAACTTCCCCGAAACAAAGGGAGTTTTGGCAGCTGCTTGGGAGTATTCCTTAAAGTCTCTGTCTCGAGTTAGACTAACCACAGTTGGCTCCAGTTATAGCCAGCCATTAACACAAGAAATGAGTAAGGGAGAAGTCCCACATCTATTAGGAGGAACAGAGAGATGAAAGTCAGAGTCCCCTTACTCTCTGCTTGCCCCATTTCTTCAAACACAACAAACAACACAACAGACAACAAAAAGACAAGACATAGACAACCACAGACCCAGCGGCCCCTACCCAGAACCTGCCGCTGGTGGGGATTTTCTCGGTCCCCTAGAAACGAGCAACAGAACAGACAACAAAAAGACAAGACAAAGACAACTGCAGACCCAGCGGCCGGTGGGGATTTTCTCGGTCCCCTGCAACCACCCGCTGGTGGGGATTTTCTCGGTCCCCTGACCGCCTAGGGGGACTTGAACCCCTTGGCGATCTACTGGAAGAGGGATGGGGCGTCCCCGCATCCACTCCAGCCCTGGGGAGCATGGCTGCGTCCAGCTTCTCCCCGGTGGGCCATACCCTGGAGCTCTGCAACCAGACAGACAGACAGACCGGATCTCACAATAAAATCTGGAGATCTTACCTCCGGAGGCTTTTCCCAGAAATTCTGATGCTGGCTCAGTTCTCGTCGTTTGAACCCGGACGAGCCCCCAAATGTTGGGTCCGTTATCAAAGGAACAAGACTGAGACAAAGTGAAAGTTATGCAAAGCCTTATTCTATGCCAAGCAGTGGAAGTTAGACTGACTGGCCAGGGGAACAAGGCTGAGACAAAGTGAAAGTTATGTAAAGCTTTATTCTATGCCAAGCATTATAAGTCAGACTGACCGGCCAGAGCTGCCTCCGAAGAGAGCGATCCCCGCTTGGTCTTACAGGTTAGTTTTATAGGGCACAACCGCAGACCTCTACGTATGTGGCTTTGGCTGATTGGATGTCTCCTACCTGTGTGTTTTAGTAACGGTTAACCAGAACCGATACTAGTAACGGCTGAGGCGTTTATTAAACAACAAAATGGTCTTGTTTTAGGTGTGTGTTTTAGCAACAGTTACCTGGAGCTGATATCAGCAACTGTTGAGGCATTTATTAAACAACCAAATGGCTACCTAGGCAACATGGAGTCACTATGGCTAAGTAGGCCCAGGCAGGCCCTAGGGATTTAACAGGTTTTAACGTGGAATCGGCTCCAACACAGTGATGTTGACTTGTGTTGACCTTCTTGAAACAACTCACTTATAACACAGTATGATATGTAATCATGGCAAATTTGTTTTGAGTCATTTTCTCCCTCATAATTTAAAAATACTTAAAAACCAAATTAAATGTCTTCTGTAAATTTTATTGTGGTAATAAGATCAGCCCCTCCCCAAATCTCCATTTTTATAAAGAATGATTTTGCATTTCTCTACAGCTTTCTATATGCTGGTGTTTAAACCTTAATGCAATAAAGTTTTTTTTTCTTATTTTGCATTTGGTTTCATGTGGTATCTTTGCTTACTCAGGAGAACTCTACAAATGTTTTTTTTTTTTTAAAGGAAAAGGTAGTTATTCTTTAGGTATTATTTATAAAATACTGTTCATCTGGCATTCAAAGTTTTGTATATATATTTTAGGTAGTATGAAGAGAACTTTGGAATAGTGTGGTAAATTTAGATTTGAATATTAATACCTATTAATTATTAACCACACAAAGGAGTGATTCTTTGTTTTTTTGGATGACTGTATTAACATTTTTATTTGGAGATAATACACACTGTAAATGTAAGTCTGTGTCAGTTGAAGCATTTCCTTTTCCATACTATTAGACAAAAAAGTTAAGAAAGGGAATTGGGCAATTGACATCTGAGTGTGTCCTTTTAACAGTTAAGGGAATTGAAGTTCAGAGAGGTTAATTTGCCTGAAGTCACACAGGGAGCAAGCTGGAGTTCAGCTCTCCCCTGTCTGGCTCCAGTGCCTCAGTTCTTTAACTTGCAAATTACTGCATCTGGGAACAGAGTGGGTCATCCCTTGGCTCTGCCACCCCTCAGTTCCATGACTGTTATTAAATTATTAATTATTATAATGGTCTCAGTCTTAGACCCGAGAGTTTTGTTATTTATGAAAATCTGAACAGTTTTTTAAAAATCCCTTTTATTTTTGTCTTTCCTTTCTTTAAAATCTTGTCCTTCTTTAAAATCTTATAAATATGATTTGTGGCTTTTCGGTGTAATTATCAGAGACCAGTTTTCTTCTTTATTGTAGAGACATTCTCAAAATGAACAAGGTTTTGATTCCTAAGAAAAGTTATTTTAAAATCATAATGAATTAAAGCCTCTTCAAAGGCGGTCTCATTTACCAATAATGGAAACATTACTCTAAGACTGGTTGAATATAAAAGTGTGATCATCAGAATGGAGAACATTATTCACATTTATAATGCTAACTTCCACTGAGTGAATTTTGATTCAACTGTCGTGTCCGGTGGATTTCTCAAAGGCAGTTACTAACTGCCTACGAAAACTCTTCTGTTCTTTAGAAACCATAGATAACTGACTTGAGTTTTGCTCAGGGCGGCTACAGATGGAGTGTGGAAGGGAAAGGTGAGAGAGCAAGCGTATTTGATTACCCCACAGAAAGAAAAATGCAAAGTGAATGGAAAACAGTTGGTTTCCCTCCTTAACTAGCTATCAGTAATTCTCCAGTGGACAGAACTCCATTATATTTTGTTGGATATAGAACTCTGTAACATGTGCCTTTAGTAGACTAATCATGCTCGCTAGCTAGATCCTCCAACAATCACACCCATCGCACAATTCTGAGGACAGATGGCTAGAGCATAAATCTGGAAATGGTAGTGTCAAGTCTATTGTATGAGGCTTCTTGGTAAAATATTGATAGCTTAGTGTCCAGCTGTAACTGCTGGTTTTTGGTCTTCCTATTTTAACCTTATTGTTTAAATGAATAATGCTAGTACTACTTTTAAGGCCACTGAAAAATTTTAAATTAGATGAAGTTGTCAAAGCACATAACTGATGTTTGCATCTCTCTGTACTTGTGTTAATTAATGATTTGTGAGAAGTGCTCTACGGATGAATTTAACCTCTGAATGTTTGGAATTCCGACCAGACCAGTTGTTTAATGTTAAGTCATATCAGTGTAAGAAGAAAATGCTGCCAAAGGAAAGTTTTCTCAACATTTTAAAGTATTTCAGAAATGAGTTGGTGATTATAATTTTGTAGTAGCAGTAATATTCATTAAACCCAAGCAAACATTCATACATGTTCGTATATATACATAATATATATCTTTAATATTTTAATTTAAAAGTGTCTCAATTTTTTAATCATTTATTTTTATTTAATTTTTTAAATTTCAGGTTTTCATTTAAATTCCAGTTAGTTGACATATAGTGTAATAGTAGTTTCAGGAGTAGAATTTAAGGATTCATCACTTACATACAACACCCAAGTGCTCATCACACAACAAGTACCCTCCTCCATGCCAATCTCCCGTTTTCTTTATCATTATTTTAAAGTGAGTGCTTGTCTATATTGACATTGTTTTTAAATAAATACTTCAGTGGATGAATATTTCATTTCCAGAACACACTTTAACTCAGTACACAGTATAAGAGAAATGTTATAGACGGTCATATTTAGGCTTCGTTGATGTCCTTTTCCTCTCCTGTGCATGAACTTGTAATTCCTCCCAATCTCCACGACGTCCCATTCACTTCACTTCTTTTTGAGTGGGCTTCTGTCCTCACGGCGTTGGTGCTGTTACCAGTTTCCTGTGTAGCGATTGTTCTGAACTAGTTAGTGGGGGAAGTGATGATAAATGGAAAAGTTAAATTTTATCCTAAGATACATTTTTTAAAAATCCTGGAAGTATCTCGTTTTAGAGCTCTTTATTTTTTTCCCTTAAACTAGCACATGCAAAAAAGTTTTAATTTTATTTTTATTTATTTTATTTTAAAAGATTTTGTTTATTTATTCATGAGGGATAGAGAGAGAGAGGTAGAGGTAGAGGGAGAAGCGGGTTTCCCATTGAGCAGGGAGCCTGATGCGGGACTCCATCCCAGGACCCCAGGATCATGACCTGAGCAAAGGCAGACACTTACCCATCTGAGCCAACCAGGTGCCCACAAAAGAGTTTTAATAATAACATTTTTTAAAAAATTTTTTTAAAATTTATTTATTTGTCAGAGAGAGGGAGAGAGAGGGAGAGAGAGCGAGCAAGCACAGGCAGAGGGAGAAGCAGGCTCCCTGCTGAGCAAGGAGCCCGATGTGGGACTCGATCCCAGGATGCTGGGACCATGACCTGAGCCGAAGGCAGCCGCTTCACCAACTGAGCCACCCAGGCGTCCCTTAATAATAACATTTAAAGATATATTCTTAAAGCAATATTGGCCTTCTCAGCAATCCGTTCAGCATCTTGTGCTTTATTTGGCCAGCTGCAGGAATGGGTAGTGCCAGCTGCAGAAATACTTGTATTAATTTGTTTGATTACTGTTACATAGAATACTATAGATGAACTACTGTGGAACTTTTATGCAGTATTTTCCAGTTAAAAGCAAAGGTGTATTTAGGAAAGAGAAGACACATACCTCATTTAAAACCTGCTTTTTCCTTTTTTGGTGACAGGTAAAGTCTGCATTATGATCATTTTTATACCACTTTCTCCACCACTTTTGGGGAGACGTACTTATTACATTTCCTTTGTAATGTATTCATGAAATGTTTTATTCTGTATACCTTGGAGTCCCCACCCTGAACCCTGCCACCCCCAGGATATCTGTGTACTTGCCTGTCAGAAAGGGCCACGTCACGACCATGGCCTAGTTTTTAAGGATTTTAATCTGTTACTGGAGTTAGTAAAAAAATCTGTGTTTGCTATAAGATTAAGCCTCTGAGGGGATGTGTGTTTTCCCCTTTACAAAGGCCTATAATGACCTGTTGTAGAAATGGTGCTTCATGTTGTTTTCATGTCACTTTCAGGAATGCATGTGCCCTGTCTGTCTCTGGAAAGAAAAAGTTCAAAGCTTTTTGCAAAATATAAAATTTCATTATGTGCTATGGTATTGATAGAGCTGGGTATTATTCCTGCCCCCAGCCCCCTGCTGTTGACTGAGCCTTGGACCCCATGTAGTAAAAATAACCCCCTTTGCTTCTCCTTGAGAATGTGTTGAGTTGGATTGTCAACGGTCAGTTAATTGGGTTATGTTTAATCACTGAAAATCAAGACTGCTCTTTTCTTTTTGGTAAGATGGAAAAACATTTGAATCACAACTTTTTGTTTTTCTTTTTGTGATTTAGAATTTTGACAAATTATGAAAATCTAATCATCATAATAATTTGAATCATACCTTTTTTTGGAGGTTATTACCCATCTTTCTCCTTCAGCCCCAAACCTGGTGATATGATTAGTGTCTATTGTAAGCTTACATGTGATCTTAAAGGAAAGGGTCGCTGTCCTTCTGTGTTTGAAAAGTGAATGCCAAATACTTAATTATCTAAAGCGGAGGTTCTCAGGCATACTGTGCATCAAAGTCACTTTTTAAAAACCCAGATTTTAAGAACTGGGAATAAATGGTCTAAAACATAAAGTTGCTAAAGAGCAAGTTGTTTATTGATTTGTGATTTAAAACGTGATTAAATCTTTTAATATTATGTCCTTTATCTGGCCATATGGTCTTCAATAGTGACCAGATGAAGAACTGTCTTGATATAATTAAACTAGCTCTCATAATTGGGTCTAATTGGACAATAAATTGTCTTAGGTTTCTGGCCAGCAATTAATATTACTGATGGTCTAAATTTAATGCTACGTATTTGGTAGACAATATTGCTTAACATTCTGAGAGTGGGCTTGAGAGACATTCTGCCAGAGCCTGATCTTGGCTCCCTATGATAATGGTTCTGTGTGTGGAAAAGTTACTTGGCTTTTCTGGGCCTCAGTTGACATGTCTCTAAAGTGGGGTAAGAGATGTATCTATTTCATAAGTTTATTGTAAGAAATGAATTACAGGGAGTATTTGAGGAGTGTTGGTTATTTTTATTCCATAAAAACATGAAAATTATCATATTGATAGCTTGCAATTATAGACTGAGATAATAAAATGTGTTTACATATGCTCACAAAATATAAGCATCCCAAATGTCTATTCAATCAAAATATACAATTAATAGAAAATTCACTTAAGAGATTCAAACAATAGGGAATGTGTACTTCGCATAATTACATATCCCCAAATGGGTGTGAGGTTTTATTAGTTATGTAATTTGATAACGTTGTCAGAGACCCAGTTCTCCGCGCACCCCCCCCTTTTTGGGTTCCTGTCCTTCTCAGCACATAGGCTCATTCTCAGAATCACAAGAGAATTATAGCAGTTCCATTTTACACATTCCAGCTTTGTAAGTTGGAAACCTACCCCAAAACTCTCAGAAGATTTCAGCTGGTGACTTGTGGGCTATAATTGAGTCCTTTGCCCTTTCCTAAGCAAATCCTAACATGAAATGAAATTGCAGTGTCACATAGCCATGCAGAGAAAAATAGTTCCCTGGAAGAAAATGGAAATTCTGTTAGTGAGGAAGGAGGGTGGAATGGATATTGAATTAAGTAACATTTTCTGTTGTCATATATTAATAGATAATAACATTTTAATAGATACATGACATTTGTATATCAATAAAAAGCCTATATTTGGGTCTATATAACTTACCTACCAGAAGGTGAATTAATTGCTATATATAGTATATATTTTCTCCTCATAAAAAGCCTTTGAAATAGAAATTATTAACTTCATTTCAGGGATGGAGAGGGCCAGTAGTCCAAGGTGATAGAACCAGTAATTGCTGACAGATTTGTGATCCTCCAAAGTTTAAGCTCTTTCCATTATAACATGTGATTTCTTATTCCCATGGGGCATCAGGATATTAGATGCTGTTCTTAATCTTTATTGTAACACTGATTTACCTTAATTATTTTTGAAGACAGGTATGAACAGATTCTATATAAGATGCAGTGTTCTATGTTCTTATATTAGCAAAATTTTGAATTAACTGTCTCATTAAATATAAATTTGATATAAGAATTTATAAAATGTTTCATAATATCTTATGCAGTAATATTTAATTATTTGTTTCCCTGTGACTCTAGCAGCTCCTTCCGAAACACCTGTTTTGTACTCTTAATTTTCAAGAGGCTAGAATACAAATCCCAAAAGCTCATTGTTTGTCTAAACTTAATATATTATTAGGTTTGTAAACTGGGTGAGTGGAAGAGTGGTGTGGTACAAAGTATGACTGTACTTAGAAGGGCAGATGTTTGTAGTGTGCGGTTAGTATAGAATAGAATTAACTGGTGTTTGTGGAAAGGTGGACTTTCCCTTTTTTGAATTAAATAAAAATCATTACTTTTCATAGCCTATAAAGACCATATTACTCTTTGTGCCTCTCCTCCCTTCACAAGATGATGATTCATTTGGTTGAAATTATTTACATTCTGCTTGGCTCAACAGAAGTGGTATTCACGTTTATAGGAATGATAGACTTTTAAAAAAATTAAAATGGTAATCCTCCCGTAGAGTTTCTGATAAGAGACTTGGAAGACAGAAAACAGTACACGCATACAGTAAACACTTGTGTGAAGGGTCCTGCTGACGCCATGGGGAAGGTAGGTATTTGAGGCCCTCGATGCCTGGCCTTGAGACACTGGTCAATGGTCTTTACTGTACTTCACTGATTACTAGAATGTCTGGTGAGGGAAATGATTTTAACGTGGCTTCTGCACTGTACCTGATTTTAATGAATACAGTTTAGGATAAGGACAAATGGGAATTAAAACTGCCAAATCAAATCTGGTTTGGGATTCAAGGACAAATGCAAAGCAATTGGTCAGCCTTAGGGAGGTAAGGTTCCCATGATTTCACCTTTGTGATTATCATGGTGCTGCTACTTTACTCCAGTAGCACAATATTCGGGGTGTGGTAAAGCGGATTTTTTGGGTCATCATTCCTCCTTCCACCTCTCCATCCCCAAGATTGCAGGGAGGGTGTAATCTGCACCAGACATCTGGAGTAATTGGAATAGTATTTCCTGGCCCCTCGTCCTTTCCTAGGGTTGGCACCTCAGCTGTTGTGTGCTTGATGCTGAAGAGCAGTGACACCATCAAGACTTTTTTTTTTTTCTTTAAAATCTTATCCCAAATAGTGGTTTCAGGGAGCCTTACCTGAGTGCATGCCCAGAGGGAAAGGACAGAGACTAATTTGATCTAGAATTCTGTTATTTTGGCATGAGAATGCTGTATTCATTCCAGATACCCCCGCCGTCGAAATGAGGTGCTTCCACTTGGTTTCCTGAGCTGTCCTTAGCAATTCATGAAAACGTGATCATAATTTAACACCATCGTCTCGAAAGAAAAAGTCTTAAAAATAACTTAGTGGATATGTTGTACTCTTGTTTGTTCCCCCGTGCTCCCTCTCTCACACCAGATTATAGGCTGTAGGCCCTTATCCTTGAAGGCCTCTGTCTCCCCAGAATTTTTAAAATAAAGATCTTGCATCTGTTGACGCTAACTTTCAAACATAGGAATTGCTGTTATTGCTAGAGGCATTATCAAAATAAAATTGCGAAGATGTGTAACATGGAGGAAATGAACGAACTTATTTGCATCTAGTAGTTGGTTTTGGTTTTCTTTTCTTTCTTTTTTTTTTTTTTTTTAAAGATTTTATTTATTTGACAGAGAGAGACACAGCGAGGGTGGGAGAGGGAGAAGCAGGCTTCCTGTAGAGCAGGGAGCCCGGTGTGGATCTCGATCCCAGGACCCTGGGATCATGACCTGAGCCAAAGGCAGACGCTTAACGACTGAGCCATCCAGGCACTCCTATGATTTTGGTTTTCTGTGACATCATCTGTACTAGGCTGATGTCCTTTTTTCATTACCAAGTCCTAAGCATATAACAGCCCCATAAACTCTTTAAGCATTAGAATGAGAACTCATATAAAAGTATCTGCTTTTGACAAGTATCTATGGCATCTAACGTTCTGAATGGCCTAGTTTTGAACAACAGCTATTCTGAGTTTGAGAAATAGCAGTATGTACCAGGACCCCAGTATAGAGCCTACTGAGAAAAATATTCAGAGCATAGTAAAATCTGCATTGTACAATCAAGGAAACTCTTCCCCAGATGCTGTTTTTGGATACTGATTCCTTCTTGAGGAATTGTGATTATCTGTGGTTTCTCATATTTAAGCCTTAAAATTTAATTAACTCATTTTTCTTGGGAAGCCAAAAACTTACCAGGATTTTGAATTACTCTGACATTGTATGCTTGGGAGGATGTCCTGGTTTTTATGATGCTGATAATTAAGGCATAGGACCCAAGTCAGCTTCTAATTCAAACTTTCAAAATCGTTTACTTTATGAAAGATATTTTGTTAGGAAAACTTCTCTCTTCACAGACTCATTTTAGATGCTTGGTTTCATATAACATAAACAATCTGAGTTCAGCTCCCAAGATCATTTTAAATGACATCCATTGTGCCCTTCTTCACTTTGACAAGTGGGAGCTGCAGAACCCTCGGAAGTGCATTTTTGTTGTTATAGTCACTTCTATTCTTATCGAGTAAGGAAGGTCAGACTTTATTGCTGTCCTGGGAGTCATCGTTTTCGTCAGTTATTATGTGTCTTTCTGTTGGGTGAGTACCTCTATTTATTAAACTGTGGAATAATGATTTACAGAGGAAATTGTGGCATTGATGAGTGGCATTCACCTAAGGAATCTTGATTTGCTGGGATGTTAAAAAGGTAGCAATCTTGTTTTCTCTTTTGCTGATACATGTCTTCTTCTGACTGGTAACTAACGCAACTCTGGTAGATTTCACATCTCACTGTTGCGCTTTTCTTTCAGAAAGCATTGTGGAAGCTCTAGAGGCTTACAGTTTAAAATAAAATTGGACTTGAAAAACATCCCTAGCTAATTCTGTAGAGTTCATAACTCTTGCCTAAAAATGCATGGGTAATTCCGGGTACTTAGCAGTTCCAGTCATCGGCCAAGGCATTCCACCTAGGACATGGGTCATCAAAAGTGTAACAATTTTGTATTAACCTGCAAGTCCTTTCATCTCGGATCAATGAAAAATACTAATTTGCCAGTAAGATCAATTCAGTCAAACCAAGCTGTTGTAAGACGTGTGTGAGTAACTGAAATAGAAGGCAGAGTATGGTACCGACACTAAAAAGACATGAAGCACAACAGAGGAATTAGAAAGAGGGAGTGCTTTGGCATCAGGGCTCAAGAACACTTAAGACTTTGATAAAGAAAAGGAAAAGATGCTTTTAATTATTTTTTAGAAAGAGTTTATTTTTTTGACACAGAGAGAAAGAGACAGGGCACAAGCAGGCAGAACAGCAGGCAGGAACAATCAGGCTCCCCTCTGAGCAGACAGCCTGACATGGGGGTTGATCCCAGGACTGATCCCAGGACTCTGGGATCATGACCCGAGCTGAAGGCAGACACTTAACCAACTGAGCTACCCAGGTGCCCCAAAGATGCTTTTAATTCTAAGGGAGGAGTTTATCCCAGGCAAAGGGAATAGCAACTGTGTGGGTTTGGAAGTGGCATACCTTTTTAATTAATCATTAGTTCATCGTAAGTGGAATAAAAGGTAAGTTTCTACATTTCAGGGGGAGGAGACATTATGTAATGGAAGCTAAGGCAGACACTTTCTTTGTGGTAGGTTAGCGTTACCCCATTGCAGTGTGGTATTTTGGAGTCAGAGGGACTGTCTCAAAGGAGATAGAACCCATTCCCAAATTATGTATGACTTAACACTTGGAGGAGATGAGCTTGTAGGAGCACTAAGTCTTTTATCGGTTGTTCTAAAGACCAATGCAATTTTGACAGCTTACTGTGTGATTCTTGCTTATAATTCATATGGCTAACACAATGAAGCCGAATTTCCATTAAGACCTGTTATGAAAAACCGAATTTCCATTAAGACCTGTTATGAAAAACTTTATAACAACATCCACTCCAATTGGTTTTCGAATGAGCCAGTATTATCGAATTTCGATATTTTGAATATTTCGAGTATTTCGAATGAGCCTCTGAAATGGCAGTGCTAGATCATTTGGGGGTCATAGCACTGAGAGATAGAATGGCTCACTTAATATTTTTGAGCAAAGAGATGTGTAGTCCACATGCAAAATTAAGTAGGAGCTAAGGAATGTTTGGCAGCTTGTACAGGGATGCGGGTTTGGAAGGTCTTATTACTTTATCCCTACCTATAATACACATCCCTCGACACCACGGTCCTCTACGTCGTTGATTGTGCAGCAGCCCTGGCAAGGTAATAACCATGCTTTCCTCATACCTTTTATATTTTCTAGTTAATTCTGATTGCTGATTATTCTCTGTGCATGTACTCTACCCTGTATTATGTGTTGAGCACTGGGGATACAAAACTGAATAAAGCGTAATCCCTCTTTTTCAAGGAACTTACTAGACTCTGACTTACTTTTCTCCCCCAAACTACTCAGATAAAAACACATTTTTTTAAAAAGATTTTATTTATTTATTTGACAGAGATTACAAGTAGGCAAGAGAGGCAGGCAGGGAGAGAGAGGAGGAAGCAGGCTCTGCACGGAGCAGAGAGCCCGATGTGGGGCTCGATCCCAGGACCCTGGGATCATGACCTAAGCTGAAAGCAGAGGCTTTAACCCACTGAGCCACCCAGGCGCCCCTAAAAACACATTTTTAAAAAGATTTTTATTTATTTATTTGACAGAGAGAGACACAGTGAGAGAGGAAACACAAGCAGGGGGAGTAGAAGAGGGTGAAGCTAGCTTCCTGCTGAGCAGAGAGCCCGATGTGGGGCTTGATCCCAGGGTCCTGGAATCATGACCTGAGCCAAAGGCAGACGGCTAATGACTGAGCCACCCAGGTGCTCCCAAAACACATTTTAATATGAACAGTGACCCATTTTGGAAAGAGTGGAGAGAAGGAGACCATAAGCGTTAGCATCATTTGGTGATGGATATTCCTCTGTCCGGGTTGAACCACTGGATCCATTAGTTGTTGCTGTACTCATGGTTGCGAGAGAAATTTAAGGCAATACAATAACCTTCCTTAACCATCTGTGCTTAGTGGTTGGTTGTGATCAGGTAGATCTTTGTGCCCAGAGAGATTTTGTATGAAATAGAATTTGTGAGCCAGAAATACCCTATTATAGATATTTAAGGAGTTGGGCTTAGCACAGCACAGTGGACTACTGGAAGGGAAGGAGTGTAAGGGGAGGGTTGGTTAATAACCCTTGAAGTTCATGTAAAATAGTTATGGATAGAACACAAACAAACCCTATAATTTTGTTAATCTAAATTACCACAGGCCAAGTGATTGAAGAGTTGTAGCACAGTCGTATATATTAAATCTTTGTTGCACATAGGATGTTAGGGAATATTCAGTCGATGTTCCTACAACAATAGCCAAACCAAGTTAGCCAAGTAGAGAAGAATGAAGTTGTAGTTCGTACTACAGGGGTTCTTCATGGTCTCAACTAGTATAGGAAATCAATGGGAATAAAAACTAAAAAGGTGTTATGTTAGGAACCACAGAAGTACTTCTGCTCAGTCCCTGATTTCTTGCTTTCTTTTGGAATTCTGTTTATTCTTCCTCCCAGAGAGCCCCTTTCTTTGCCTCTGTTTCCATATTCTGATTTGTCTAGCTCACAACATTAATGTTTCCTTATGAAGTTCTAGCCTTGCTTTTGGTCCCACTTGCAGATTCTCTGGGGAGATACTGCCGTCGGTCCAGTTTAGATCAAAGGTCCAGCCCGCATCTCAGCAGTTGTGGCTGGAAGAGGATGGTGCAGGGTGGTGGCAATGATGATGGCAGTGGTTGGGGATCATGAGATAGTCACTCAGAACACCTGTGTTTACTGAGGGCCTGCCCCTTCAGATGGATGGGACAGAGGTAGGTGTGCAGATGAGTGGAGGCATTTCTCAGAGAATGGGGAGGACACCTGAACTTGGATGAATTGGCCTTATAAGGTGCATATAAGTACAAAAAATGAACATATTAAGAGCATTAGGAAAGATACAGTAAAATAATTTTGTAAGATACATATTCAGGCATGGAAGTTACATGATTCCCTTCCTTGGTTCCAGGTTTTCGAATAGTTAAAACAAAAATTGAATATTTATTATTCTGTGATCCTAAAATGTTGTTTCTCGGTTATTTTTGATTTAAATTTTTCCTGAGATCATTTTCCAAAATATGCAAAGTACAAGGTTTTGCCTTCTAATTGAATTTGAAAGTAGAACTAAAACTTTCCCTTATTTTCTTTACGTAGCTTCGTGCCACTGCCGTTCTGTTTGAACGGATTGGGACCACACTGTTCATGTCTTGGAAGCTAACGTTCGAGATACCTTTTTTTTTTTTTTTAAAGATTTTATTTATTTATTTGACAGACAGAGATTACAAGTAGACAAGAGAGGCAGGCAGGGAGAGAGAGGAGGAAGCAGGCTCTCCACGGAGCAGAGAGCCCGATGCGGGGCTCGATCTAGGACCCTGGGATCATAACCTGAGCCGAAAGCAGAGGCTTTAACCCACTGAGCCACCCAGGTGCCCCGAGATACTGTTTTTAAAAGACTGTATCCATTTTCAGCCAATTCATAGATTCTCAAATACTTTACTCTGTGCTATCTGATTATTTTACTATTAGTTTCCTAGACTTACCCCATGAATGAATGCTTTGGGTTACTTTTCTCATTTTGGACAGTTGGTGTGGTCTTAACAAGAATATATCAATTCCTGCTATTAATGGCCTTTGTTCCAGTTTTAAAGCTCAGTATTTTAAAAAATGGCCCTAATAGTGTGAGGCTCTGATTCCTCAGAAAAGCTGTTGTCATTGGCCATAATTATAACTTGGTAACTTGGTCCGTTAAGTTTCCTTGAGTTTATATTAAAATTCTTTTTTGACTGTTAGGATTATTCTGCTTAGAATGGCAAGTCTTTAAACTATGAGAAGTTTATGTTCTTCTTTTTAGATTACTGAAGAATAAAGTTTGACTTTAAACCAAGCTAGTCACTTTAACTTTTCCTATCGTTTAAAACCGCAGACATCGGAAAGTTAGTACAAGGAGCGATCCTAAGCTGCATGTAATCAGAATTTTTCATGTTCTTAGTTCACTGGAAACCTTTGTCAACACTTTATTACTAACATGGAGTGTAAGTTAATGATGCACAGAGCTTAAGACCTCTTATATTCAATTAGAGGACCTATTAGCTTTGAAAGCAGTAAATAATAATTGGCATTTGCTGAGTTTTAAATAGATCTACATGATCTACATTTTTGGTTTAGAGTGCACACAGCATTTTGTGTTTTGCTCTGAAACTTGTTTTTTTTCTGAGAATGCAGTTACCTTTTAGTATTTAACCTAAAGTCTCTTCCTGATTTTAATGTGGAATATTTCCTCCCTTTAATTGCTAACATGTTTTTCAAATATTTATACATGATTTTTTTAAGGTGCTAATTGGCACGAGAATGGCTGAGGGATGGTAAACTGTTGGAATCAACGTTAACGCAAAGCACACCCACAATAAATTTTTGTATCCTGACCTGGAATGGCTGGCATTTGTGTGTTAAATACATCAATAGTCTCGCAGTAAAATACATAAAACAGCAGTAGGTGGTTTAAGTGATCACCTCACCAGAGCCAGAGGATGCCAGTCTCTGGGGCTGCCTTCACAGAATTTGATAGAGTCTTTGTAGTGTTGTAAATGTTACGGTGAGGGTCTTACTTCTCTTTTGAACATAACATTGCCTGTTGATGTGCTATAGCTCTTTTCGTCCGAGTGGGGTTAAAAAAAAAACAACAAAAACAAAACGCAGACTTTTCTTCTAAACCCCAAATACTTGATTAATATCAGCTTTTGTGTCTCTTGCTTATTGTTCTGTGTGGTTTTTTTTTTTCTTCCTTTTGCAGTAATTTGCTATCATTAGCATGTTCCATAAAATCATGCTTTCTGGCACATGGAGCCCATGCCACTGAGCCAGGTGTCCTTTATATTCATCCATTTATCCTTTTTTACCTCTTTGTAGTTAACCTGAGATTCCTCATTTATCCAATACACCATTTTTGCAATTATTCTATTGTTGTTCGTAGGCATTCAAAGGCCTGATTTTCTCTGAATGTAAAACCTGGCTGAGAAGCACAGTCCCCAGGCCGTGTTTTTGTTTGGCTCCTTTGGAATCCCGCTCTGGGGACACAGGTTCAGTGGACTGGAGAGGAGGCCCGTCCGCGTGGCCCTGCCGTCGTGCGCCCTCGGTGGCTCTGGCCCAGAAACCCTGTCTGGCCACCAGTGTGGCACGTGGCATGTCATTTCCCGGCTCTGGACCTGGCTGCAGATAAGGTTGTAGGGTTGGTTAGGGATGATTTGCCGCTGTTCTCCTAAATTCTCACCAAATCACCCAGCCTCGGTTTCCATGTGTTTTAAAGGGCAGTCACATACTAGAGTTGTTCAGTTGTGTTATGTGGCATTGTTTGATAGTGGGTTTGAGTATTTGAAGTGCTGTTTTAGCTAAGGGCAAGGAGTCCCTTCAAGTCATCGCTGACATAAACTTTCAGTAGGTTTTACTGTTCTATTCTACTGATAATTGTTCGAACATTTTAAATGCTCCCTCAGTCCATTTATTTAAGCTCCTTTAAAGCTTAAAACTTAAAATATTTGATTCCTGAAAACTAAGATTTAAATGGTAATTTGCTTCAGTATTATTTCTGGGTCCTTTTTTTTTTTTAATTTATTTTTGAAACACTGGGTCTGAACTGTGATTATAGGTGTTTTTAGAGACACAGTTGCCCAAGATACAATTTTGAACATACATGGTTATACGGTGTCTTTCTCCTATCTCCTGTCTTGAATAGTTCTTTTTTGTTGCAAGGCCAAAGAAAAGAAAAACCAACCAACCAAACAAACAAAAAAACACAAACTTCAGGAGTGATGATAAAATTCTCTTGCTGCTCTGCTGTTCTCTCCCAAATGCGTCAAAAAATCCTGGTGAGGTCACAGTTCCTCCTGCCTGCGGGCTGTGTTGCTTTACCTCGGGAAGGCCTTAGGGAGCAGACTGATTTGGCCTCTCTCCTCACTTATGGCTGATTTTGCTGATGCCCATCATCCCTAGCTGACCAAAGCCATAGCTGTAATATTTGCCACTTTTTAAAATTATTAAATCTAACATCTTTTAAAGATTTTTATTTATGTGTGAGGGAAAGAGAGAGAGGGAGTGAGTGAGCTTGTACAAGCAGGGGTAACAACAGGGAGAGGGAGAAGAGGCCCCCTGCTGAGCAAGGACCCTGATGTGGGATTCAATCCCAGGACCCTGGGATCATGACCTGAGCCAAAGGCAGACGCTTAACTGACTGAGCCAACCAGGTGTCCCAATATTTGCTGGTTTGTGGGGAAGCTTCTGCCCCCGCCTTAGCTGTTGTGGATTCTCCTGCCTCGACTAATTCCTGCTCAGGGTCAGGGTCTTGGTCCAGAGCTGGTGTGGTTGGGGCCTCCAACTTCATCAAGCCTTACTTCCAGCACTGCTTCTTGGAGTCTGGCTTTAAAATACATATGTAGATGTAACTGGGGCAATCTTCTTAGCTCTCTTGGTATTCCTCAAGCCTAGGGCTAGAGGGAGGGGCAGAAGTCCCGGGCTCTTCTTTCATACTAAAGTAGCCTGTTAGATTCTGTTACCTGCATATATTTGAGTAAGTGAATAAATTAAGCGGGTTAGAAAAATTAGCATTTATGTATGATACGTGTCACTTGTAAGATATTTTGATTGATTGGTTGTTAAAGACAGTGGGGCTCCCAGGGTGGGGCTGCTGATGTTGGTGGCCATGCCTCCTGTCTTCCTGACTTGCTTCCAGGAGAACCAAACCAGTCAGCTGTGTGCCTCAGAACAGGAATATTGTGGGGCGTATGGGTGGCTCAGTGGGTTAAAGCCTCTCCCTTCGGCTCAGGTCATGATCTCAGGGTCCTGGAATCAAGCCCCGCATCTGGGTTTCTGCTCAGCAGGGAGCCTGCTCCCCCCTTTACCCCCCACCTGCCTCTGTGTCTACTTGTGCTCTCTCAAATAAATAAATAAAATCTTAAAACAAACAGGAATATTGCTTACCCCCTCTTGGGTGTGTTTATGCAAACTTTTGTGACTTAGCTTGACTGTAAATATGTGGCTATAAAATTTCAATGTGGGTTACATAATTTATATGGAACTTTAAAAAATATCTTCAGTTGATTTAGGAGCACTCTTTTTTTGCATGCATTTTGAAGAAGACTTTCAATTCTAACATTTTTATAGCTGGGGCTCTGGAGAGCTAGATAATCATGAGAGAATTTCTCTAGTACTCATGGCATTGAATTGACAGACACGAGTAGAGCTCTTGTCCTGAAGTGAAGGGGTGTGTAATACGATACTTTGTCCTTAGGATGTTTTAGATTGCAGTTGTGCGGACATGTTGTCTTTTAAGAGTAATGAATAGGTAAAAAATTAGTAGATTATTTAATGAAAAAAAAACCTGTTTTTGAAGTGAAAACTTTTAATATCGTACTCCTGCTGTTTTATTTTTAGACTTAGAGTTAAAAGAACATAGTAAAGATTTCCTTTTTCTGAGTTGAAAAAAAAAATCCTAATTATCTCCAAATATGGAGTGATTGTAAAATATATAAGCCCCGAGGAGAGACATTTGTTTTTCTTAAGCCTCTGTGGACGTGATTTCCTTGAAATTTTTCATGTTTTACCGTAATGTATTCTCTTAAAGGAAAGATTCAGTTTCTCTATGATTTCTGATACATTAAAGAGGGAGAGTGTTCAGCAAAGATCTGCATGTCATACAGAGATAGGCATGGACTGTGTCTTCCAGCCTTGGCACAGACAGGTACACCAACTCTTTGTTTAAGGGGTCAGCAAATGAACCATGGCTTATTTCACAGAGCTCCCAGGATTTTCTTTTTACTAAGTTGGCGTAAATGTGAGAAGGTCCAACAAAGTTCTTGCGTTATTACTAGATCATTGGCAGCACTGATTGAAGACGGTGTGATTTGTGTTGAGGGGGTGTACTTTTGAATATCATGTGATATCTGCTTATTGAACTCTCTGGGCATCATCACCCAGAAGGAGCAGAAGTTTTGATTGGCTCAGATTTGTGCTGTCCAGTCTGTGTCATTAGAACCTTTTTATAGAGAGGTCAGAGTACCACAGGCTTCTTTACTCACAGAAGGACTGAGTGGAAGAACATTACCCAACCAAAGATAGATACACAGTGATCTTCTTGAAATAAAATTTCAGTCTATGGTATTTCAGTGAAATGTTTTCCTGTTTTCAAAATTATAAAACCTTCTAAGCACAACTCTAGTGCTTAAGTTCAGTGTGTTTTTAAGGAGATTTTTTTTGTTAAAATAGCAACCAACGTAATGTAAAGGCAGAATTGTATCAGTGGATTTCAAGGATTGGCTAGCTTTTTGACATAATGCGGAAAACCAACTTAACAACAAAAAAGCTCATTGCACTGTGAATCATTTTATCTTTGTATTGTGGACTGTGGACTGTTTTAAGGATTCAGAACAGAAGAGATCTCAGTTGTATAAAATGAAGGCAGGAGCTATGTGGCTAAGAGAAGTTTTAATTTATTTTGAATGTTAAGCAGTGGGATATATCATAAAATCTAAGACCTTCAGAAGAGAAAATTATTTAGGGAGGACTTTGTTTATTATTTAAATAAGACTTTTTTATCAAGTGCTCCAAGTCAGAGGCAATTGTGAAAGATGTGTTGAGACACAAAACCATAGCACATCCCACAGGGCTCCTAGTTCAGAGGATTTCTCGTGTGGGAATCCGTACTGTTGCAAGCAGTGTCCTGCATACTGGATTTTAAAAGGTATCACAATTAATGATGGAAAAACGGATTGGTTTGAAATTTCTATTGTTGAAAGATAACAGCTAAAACATAAAAGAAGTAACCATTGAGATCTGAGTTATCTGATGGTTGCTAGAGTTTAGTTTTCCTGCTCCTGCCCTTCCTCTGTAGAGATGCTTGGGTTGTTAGGTTAGTTGGGCCTAACGGAAGCAAGGTCCAAGAATGGGTATACCTGGATTTTCCAATACTCTAGCGGCAGTTGAATGTTGACTGCTTCATATAACTTAACCTTCGTGAGTGATGAACAGGAAACTGGATTTGGGATGCAATAGAGACCAAAGAAGGAACTGTGGGAAGTGACAGACATTTTGTTCAAAGTATTTACAAAGGAAAGCTAGTCAAAGGCTGCCCCCTTCTTCAGTTCTTGCCATTGGTGTAGGAATCTGAGAGAAGAATGGCACTTCCGATTTAGAAGACTGGAATGTGGAGGGAGATTGTTCACAAATCACATTCATGGAGTGAGTGACTGCTGTATTTAGGGTAAACTTTTAATTCTATTTGAATAATGAATTTCATGAAATTTTAAATAGTGGAGCTACTTCTATAGGAAATGAATTATAAATATGCAGAGTTAAAGTGTTTTGATTTACAGAACACTGAGTTTCCAAGGTTAATACATGTTACTGCTTTCAAACAAGTTCTTCAAGCACAGGTTGGCTAAACCGAGACATCAAATGGAAAGACTGTGTGCTTGATCAGTAGAAACTGAGCTGCCTGAGGATGCTGGCTCTTTTGTGTAACTCATCTGCCACCATCTCATTAGCTCTAGAACCATAGAAGTACAACATTTATGAAGTCATGGGAAATTTTTTGTTTAACGTAGGCTAAATTTTGACCTAGTGGTCAAAATTTACTGGTTTATTAGCCATTTTTAAGCATAGTCATTGCCCGCGATATGTTTTTCCGTCTGCACAGTGTTTTTTTTTCCTCCTCATCATTAATTTGAGTCTCCACTTGAGCCATAGATGTCCGGTTATACTGTAAGAAGAAAGTTCTCAGTCCTAACCCATGTGCAGGGTTAGTTGCAGACTCCCCCAGGTGCTTACTGTCCCCTCCCCCAATCTTTGTTATCGTTTCTAGGTAATATTAAGAGCTAAATATGTGATTTCCTTACAGAGCTTAAAAGCTGTATGTCTCAATGTAATAAATCTCTAGACAAATTCTTGGCAATGATGCATACGTTTTATGTGTGCTGTGATTATCTCTAGTCATAATTATTTAATACATACGGTATGTGTAGCATTTATAATCTTCCCAAGGAGGAAAATGATGTGGCATAATTCTGGCAGATTATTTATGTTGTTTATGCTTTAAATGTATGGTAAAAAATGCTGTGTATCTCTGACTTTGAAATCCTCACTATTCTATTTTTTAAATGATTGCATGAAAATAAAGAAACTAAGCAGAGTACTTTGCTTAGAGTCCTCTAAGTCTTATTTCTATGTATTTGTTTCTTGTTTCTATGTATTTGTTTCTTGTTTCTATATGTTTCCTTGTTTCTGTATATTTCCTCTTGTAAATTACTATTAGTTGCTCATGTTCATTAACTGACCTGCTAAAGGGAGGTGGCTGGCAATGGGAATGTCCCTCCAACTTTTTTTTTTTTTTAAGATTTTTTATTTATTTATTTGACAGACAGAGATTACAAGTAGGCAAGAGAGGCACGCAGGGAGAGAGAGGAGGAAGCAGGCTCTCTGTGGAGCAGAGAGCCCGATGCGGGGCTCGATCCCTGGACCCTGGGATCATGACCTGAGCTGAAAGCAGAGGTTTTAACCCATTGAGCCACCCAGGCACCCCAATCCCTCCAACTTTTTGATGAACTGTTCAATAATAGCCATTCTAGTAGGAAATTTATGTGTTACTATCAAACACTGGAGAGCAAAATTTCACAAAAATAACTTTTTAGAGTAAGTCTAAAATAAACCCTATTTCTTGCTTTTGTATGTTTGAAAACTAGACAGCAGGCTAATAATTCCTTCCCTTTTCAGATTATTTCATTTGTGTTCTGACAGTAATAACTGTGTTTTATCTGGCTGTCAGGGGTCCTTCTAGGATGGTCTTAAATTCTAATGTATTCATTCATTGTGTTGAGCCGCAAGAATAAATTAAATCTCTAAAACAATATGAAAGAACAGGAAAGTAGCTCAGTTAATTCCAGTAAAAATAAAAGCTATGTATTTATTCCCAGGGGAACCCTGAAACTTGTTGATGAGATGGGTATTGGTAATTGCTATAATCTGCAAAGTACTTATTTTTCTTCTTTGTATGAAAATGTATTTATCTGCTATATTCAGTGTTTTGCAGTAGTGAGTTTCATTAAAGTGTGCCACATTTCGACTGTTAATATAAATTGCTAACTTCAAACTTAAGACAGCTTTTCATCATTACTTTAATATTAATGTATGTGCTGATAATTTGCTAGCTTCTAAAAGTATAGAATACATTTATTGTATTTATTTCTAATTTAGATGTACTATAAATACACTTTTTGTCTTACAAACATGCTTATATTGTGGGGTAGAGAAAAATGAAAGAGTGCAAAGCAGAAAATATATCCCCTCTAATTCTACAGTATTAAATATTTAATATAATATGTTAATATTTTGGTGTGTATTGTTTGGTTTTCTTTCCATGCCTATGGATATACATTTTAAATACTATAGTTTTACAGTGATTTAATGTGGCTCCTATTGTATACAGTTAAGGGTTTTTTTCCAGTTTTCTAATAGAACCATTATAAATATTTTTCCTGTCAACATCCATGTGGATAGATTCTTACTGCCCCCTTGTCTGTGTGTTTTCCCCTGTCGACAAGAGCACATGGTGATGTTTGGGCCTTAAGATCCCTCATTCCCAGGAGTCTGAGAGGATGCCACTATAAAAGGCTTATTCCTGGAGTGCTTGTTAAGGTCTTTCTCTCCCACCTGGGCCCATTAGATGGGGAAAATTGGGATTTTGTTTAGGGATGGGCTAACCATGGACACTTTGCCTGACTTTGGGAAGGGGTGGTCAGATTGCAAAGATGGCTGGCGAGGTGGGCTGTGTGGCAGATTGTGCCTCAGTGAGGCAGTTACTAAAAAGTTGGAACTGATGAGAGAGAAACCAAAGAGCCATCTAGAGCAAACATCCTACCTATTTTTTGTGGAGGGGGGAATGGCATCAACACAGGTGGGTTTTTGGCACCCCTGTGATCAAGACTGAAATTAAATTCTGACGGAATCTGTTCATTTCCTAAAATCTTCGGTAATTTATGAAGCAGGTAAGCTCAGTGCTTTGAGGGCAGGAAGGGAGAGAGGGCTCCTTGCCTGGGGCCATGTGTTAGTGGATCAGCTCTACACTGACTCTCAGAGTTTGGGCTTCGTTCCTTAGTCTCACCAAGCTGGTGTTGCTGCAGTATACATGAGAATAATAGGTCCTGTATCATAAAACTGTTATTACTGTTAAATGAAATAAATTATGGATGTTGATAAGTCCAATACGTCTTATGAAACACTCCAGTTCCTCTTTGTTCTTATTCTTTAGTCTCATTTTACCATCTCTAGAAGGTTAGGGCAGTGTTTCTCAAACCTGAGTTTGTGTTGGAATTGCCTGGTGAGTTTGTGAAAACACAGGTTTCTGGGCCTCAGCCCCAGAGTTTCTGACTTAATAGGTTTGGGGCAGAACTGAATATTTGTATTAATCACAAGTTCCCAGGAGCCGATGATACTGGTAGGGACAGCACTTGGAAAACCTCTGGGTTAGGCCACTAGAAGGACAGGGGTTATTTGCAACCAGTACACTCTATCGCCCTTTCTTTTTACCTACCTGCATGGATAACATTGAAATAATTTCTTGGAAAAACTTGGTATCCTCTAGTCCCCTTTCCTCCAAATAGTCAATCTTAATTGTTTTGGATTATTATAGAAATGTAAAGCTAGAATTAGCTAGTTGTTTTAAAGTTAGAGTGATCTAGACTTTTAGACGTTTCAGTATACGTGTATTACATTGGCTTACTTTTAATGAAAATTGTTTGATAAAGGTTGTTTTCCTTTGAGGATTCTCTGCATGTGTTTCTAGTGGATCTAGTTCATTTGAGCATGGATTTGTTTTCAGAACTGTAAAATACAAAATTTTATATAATGTCGGGCTGAGAGCTTTAGTCAATATCTCTTTTAGCTTACTTGGGAAAGATGAGGAGCTGAGGTCCTTTTAATGGCATTATTTCAACCAGATGTTTAAAACAACTGGAATTGTCAACCAGGTACTGTGAGTTGCCAGTGATCGGCCATTGAGATGATGGCATCAAGATGATGGGAATGAAGTGTCACTCATGTAATTTTCTTGATGAGTGCAAGACAGGGAAAGGCACCGAATATATGGTGTTGACACACTTAATTTAGTACTTCTTCCACAAAGCTATTAAATTGACTATTAATTGGCCTCTGATAAAATTTCTGCTTAATGCAAATGGTGAAAAAAATGCATGCTAGGATACTAGCGGCTGCTTCTGAAATAATTCATATGCTCTGAGATCTCATTAGTGACAGCAAGCATATCCACTTTTCGTCTGAATGTAATTAGGATTCTCTTAGACAATGACTAAAATTTGTCAGACTGCGATTTAAAAAAAAAAAACAGTTTTTGACAAAATCCTTAACTTAGAACTTTACAGTTTGTTGTTCTACTGTGTGGTCTCTCTTTCTCAGCAGTTCAAAACGCAGATGGCAGCTTGTCTGTGTCCGGCCCTTCACCAGTCTCAGGTTCTCTGTAGTAATGCCTCTGTCTGCAAACGGCTTGCAGGCGGGATGCTTCTCAGTTTCCAACCAAAAAAGTCCCAAGTTGCTTTGTGGCTTGAAAAGCATGCATGGTGAATAGAAGTAGGTTTCTGCTCATGTTTTCCTGTTTTGGTCTTTTTTCTTCTTTATTTTTCTCTTCCTGGCCTTCCCCTGCTCACTTACCATCTTTCGTTTTAAGATTTTTTTCTTAAAGTCAACTCTAACGTCTGTCGCTGGCATTTTCTGATGATAGGAGCAAGAATTGTCTTATCGTTCAAGTTCCTGTGTGAAAACTTGTAAAGTTTAAACAGAAAATCTGAAGGTGAACATTTTATGCGTAATCCGCATATCTTGGGAAGTTTTTGCTTTCTGGCCAAAAATTTATAGATGATGAGATTGTCTTGTTTTGCTCTATCTTTTCATAAATTTGCCACAAAATACTTTATTCTCTTTTGGTTTCACTGTTTTTTGCTGTGAGTCTTCAGCATTTTTATATTTAGAAAAAGATACTGGTCACCGACACTTAACAGTGTCCTTCAAGAGGCATTTGTTAATTTGCTTTATAAAATATTAGCAGACTCCACTTAAGGCAATACACATATAAAGTCATATATGTTTTATAGGAGTGACTGCTCAATAGGGTGAAGTATAGGGTCAGTTAGTGGCCTTTAAACTTTGTCTCCTAAAACAGGGTTTCTCAATGTTGACATAATGACAGTTTTTTCCCTCTTTTTTTCTTTTGCCTTATTTTATTTAAAATCAGTTAATTAACATAGAGTGTACCAGTAGTTTCAGATGTAGAGTTCAGTTATTTATCAGTTACATAACCCCAGTACTCACTGTTTCATGTGCTCATCACCCATTAGCTATATATTTAGCTAATATATATGTAATATACATATATATGTAAATATATATAATACATTAGCATAATACTCTCCAGTTCCATCTACATGAATACAATATTCCACTCTGTGTGTATCTATATATATGTACGTACATACATACATACATACATACATATCACATCTTCTTTATCCATTCATCTGTTGAAGGACATTTGGGCTCTTTCCATAGTTTGGCTGTTGTGGACATATAAATATAGGGTGCAGGTGCCCCTTTGGATCACAATGTTTGTATCCTTTGGGTAAATCCCTAGTAGTGCAATTGCTGGTCATAGGGCAGCTCTATTTTCAACTTTTTGAGGAACCTCCATACTGTTTTCCAGAGTGGCTGTATTAGCTTGCATTCCCACCAACAGCGTAAGAGGGTTCCCCTTTCTACGCATCCTTGCCAACACCTATCATTTCCTAACTGGTTAATTTTAGCCATTCTGACTGGTGTGAAGTCGTTTCTCATTGTGGTTTTGACTTGTATTTCACTGATGGCCAAGTGATGTTGGGCATTTTTCATGTGTCTGTTGGCCATTTGTATATCTTCTTTGGAGAAATGTCTGTTCATGTCTTCTGCCCATTTCTTGACTGGGTTATTTACTTATTTATTTTTTGAGTGTTGAGTTTGATAAATTCTTTATAGAACTTGGGTACTAGCCTTTTATCTGATAGGACGTTTGCAGTTAACTTCTCCCATTTTGTCCCATATCTTCTTTTGGTTTTGTTGACTATTTCCTTTGCTGTGTGAAAGCTTTTTATCTTGATGAAGTCCCAATAGCCCATTTTCCCTTTCATTTCCTTTGCCTTTGGAGACATGCTTAGCAAGAAGTTGCTGTGGTCGAGGTCACAAAGGTTGCTGCCTGTCTTCTCCTCTAGGATTTTGATGGATTCCTGTCTCATATTTATTTATATAAGCTTGCATCCATTTTGAGCTTATTTTTGTGTACAGTGTAAGAAAATGGTCCAGTTTCATTCTTTTGCATGTGGTTCTTTCGTTCTCTGAAACCATTTGTTGAAGAGACTATCTTTTTCCCATTGAACATTCTTTCCTGCTTTGTCAAAGATGAGTTGACCATAGAGTTGAGGGTCCATTTCTGGGCTCTCTGTTCTGTTCCATTGATCTATGTGTCTGTTTTTGCGCCAGTACCATACAGTCTTGATGATTACAGCTTTGTAATAGAGCTTGAAAGTCTGGAATTGTGATGCCACCAGCTTTGGTTTTCTTTTTCAACATTCCTCTGGCTATTCAGCGTCTTTTCCATACACATTTGAGGATATTTGTTCCAGCTCTATGAAAAATATTGATGGTATTTTGATAGGGATTGCATTGAATATGTAGATTGCTCTAGGTAGCATAGATGTTTCAAGAATATTTATTCTCCCAAACCATAAATATGGAATATTTTTCCATTTCTTTGTGTCTTCCTCAATTTCTTTCATAAGTGTTCTATAGTTTTCTGCGTACAGATCCTTTACCTCTTTGGTTAGGTTTATTCCTGGGTATCTTAGGGCTTTTGGTGTAATTGTAAATGGGGTTGATTCCTTAACTTCCCTTTCTTCTGTCTCATTGTTAGTGCTTAGAAATGGAACTGATTTCAATGTATTAATTTTATATCCTGCCACGTTGCTGAATTCCTGTATGACATCTACAGTTTTTTGGTGGAGTCTTTTGGGTTTTCCATATAGAGTATCATGTCATCTGTGAAGAATGAGTTTGACTTTTTTAGCATCCTTGTATTACAGCATGGTTAGCAGTTTGCTTTAGCAGTACCAACTGGATGTCAATAGCACTCTCCCCCAGCTGTGACAACCAAGTGTCTCCAGACATTGCCAGTGTTCCCTGGGGCAAACTTGCCTTCATTGAAGACCACTGCCCTATAGTAAGAAGTACATTTGGCTTGGTGGCCCAGTGAGCAAATTCATGCACACACGCGCGCGCACACACACACACACACACTCAAACAGCTTCAGTGCTTGAAACGTACATTGATATCTTCTATTCTCTTTTGTTCCATTTTGTTCATTCCATAACTTAAGTTTATTTAAAAAATATTGTAAGGATGTTTTTCTGGGTAGAGTAGGTGCCTATGGCACTTGGTAGTCACCCAGAACTGTATGTGGGGTAAAGATTTATTGTTTCCTTTATGTGGATTTTCTTAAAGTGAGGCTCACTAAGGCAGAGGAACATTATTTATCCCAGGCTTCCTGTAGACGCCGTATGTAGCAGTGATTCTGGAAAACAGCCGCAGGTGAGGCCCCAGGATTATCTAGTAGCCCTTCTCCCAGTTACCTGACACCTCTAACCCACTGGACAGATTGTCAGGGGTGTGGTCTAAACGTATGGTTTCCTTTGTTTAGGAGACAGAGGTTGTGCTGTCTGCACTAGAAGGTTGTGCCACCTTGGGCTCTAGGGGTTTGTATAAGATGCGATTTGAAAGTTGCCTGTAAATTTGGAATTTGTCTGTAGAGGATTCAGAGAGTGAGAGAATTTTGTTATTCTTTTAGGAACATAGATTGGATCTTGAAGTGGAAGGCTTTTTGAGTTTCCTACTACAGATTAGAGAGATTTAAGTTTTTATTTTCTCCAAAAGAAGCATTTACAATGTTAGGTGCTTAAGCACTGGAAGCCCTTCACTTCTCTTTGCATTTCTTATGCAAATACCTTGTGTGAAATATCAATTAAACTGCAGTTATGTGCAGGATGAAGTTTCTCCTGGGCAATAAATAAGAAATCTTCTAAGTGCCTTATAAATAAGGTGTTAAGATTAAAAGAAACATTATCTTCTAAAAGTCAGCTTTTGCATTTTCCATATTATTTTGAATACGTGTTTGTGGAATTTTTGGATTGTTTTGAATGGTCATGTTTTTGGTTTTTTGGTTGGGTTTTTTGGGGGGGGTTTAAATTTTTTTTTTTAAAATTTATTTATTTATTTATTTATTTATTTATTTGCTTTAAAATTTTACCTCTTTAAAATTAAGGCTATGTGAGCTATTAGGAAAAAGTTGCTATGGTGACTATAAATGTATGGTTGATATCTCCAATTTAGGAATGGGTTTGTGCTCTAACACTTCATTTTAAAATAAACTATTTGGAGCATTATTTTTTCATAGAAGTAGTATTGCAAATGATGGATTTCAGATTCAATCAAAAAATCTTATTTAAACCAGAAAGTAAAAGAAATATTATGTACTTCTGTCTTTATGAAATAATGGAGTACTCATCCTCCTTACCTACCCCTACCCCCTACCCCCACCCTCAATGAGTTCTTGTACTAGAAAAGTTTAGCAGATGGTCTCTTTGACTGGCAGTTTTTCTTACCTTATGGGACTTGAAATATAGTGTGTATTGGACCACATGGTGCTTTGGAGAATTAATTCATTCCTTCAGTAAATATTTACTCTGTATCTACATGTATAAGGTCTAGGCCCTTGGGATAAAGCACTGAATAAAACAGACAACAGGGGTGCTTGGGGGGCTCAGTCGGTTTAAGTTTCTGCCTTAGGCTCAGGTCATGATCTTGGGGTGCTGGGATCGAGCCCCACATTGGGCTCCTTGCTTGGCAGGGAGTCTGCTTCTCCCTCTCCCTCTCTGTCTCAAATAAATAAAAATCTTAAAAAAATAAATAAAATGGACAACAGTCCCTGTTCTCGAGCATGCTCATAGTGGTTGGGAGGTTAACCTCTAACTTAATGCACTGTGACTAGGGTAAAAGATCCTAGCATGCAGCAGCCCACCTGTGTGGCTTGTTACCCAATGGCAAACCAAGCAACCGAAAAGGGGTGCTGTGCTTCTTGAAGCTTCTGCTCTGTGGACTCTAGCTCCCAAATTTTGACCTCTGTCTATCTGTTGTGCACTTGGAACACCCCTTCTAAACAGAAGATACTCAAGGTAGTTGTGAATTCATCTTTGTTTTCATAGTTTCAGGAGAGCCTTAAGCACTGACGAATTTGCAGATGCTTAACAGCACACTGACAATGCAGTGTTTGGCAGCCTCTGTGGTGTGAACACTCTGCCGGGTCTATTGGAAGAAGCCAGTGGGACAGCACTGAGTGTCGAGTTGGGAGACACAGTCACATATCCTCCTGGAGTATTGCTACTGTACAGAAGCAATGGATGTAAAGAACTTTAAGACCATACACATATGAGTCTGCAGTAACATAATGAAGACGTGATTTTGAAGGATTTACCGCATTTGATTTTAATCTCGTTCATTTAATTACAAATTTGCACAGTTTAACTTTTAATGATGACTCTGTTAACAGGAGACTTACAGAAGTCCTGGGAATTTAACAATCCATTCTCCAGAGCCAGAGTACTTGCCAGCTCCTGCTGCGACCACAGCAGCACCACAGTACCTTGCCTGAAATTTCTGTGGCCAGGTATTAGAGTCTAGATTTTTTCTAACTTTGAGAAAAGTAATCTGGAAGGTGCACCACAATCTGTAATACCTCCTCTGATGTCCGAGGCACGACTCTGTAATCAGATCATTGCTATTTCTGTAGCAAGACATGTGACTGTTCACCAATAGGTGGATACATACATACTATAAATTTGTATTAGTTCAGGTTTGGTTTTGCCCGCAAATGTGCTTTCTTACAAACTTAGGAAGAAAAGGTTTGTTTCTGGAGCTGTTTGATTTTGGAATTGTGGATAAGGCATTGCGAGGCTGTATTATCTGTTTGCAAATCAGGATTTGTTATTTCAGGTCTGGACGAGTCTGCGTTTGCTTTCTCAGTATGAAAGAGAATGAACTTCGCGTGCTGTCCAGTGGGATCATGGCTGCCCTGCAGGAGATGCCCAGAGTCCCTGCATTTGTGTGGCTGGCTCTTCTTTCTAGAAGCCTCTTGCCATGTGACTCCCTCCACCTTTCCAGACTCATCTTGTGCTTCGTTCTTTCTGCCCAGTTTCCTGGCCCAACCTCTCCTAGTGTTTCACCCCAGTGGATCCTGATTCTTCCTTTTGCTACACAACCTTCTGTTGCTGCTCTTTTTACCCTGTGTTTGCTGTATCCTGCCATGCACTCATGATACAGAGGCCACAAATTTTCAAGTCCAGCCCCATAAGCTCATACTCCAGGAAGTGGAATGGGACTTATAGCTAAGCGATTTCTGAATAACGATTTCTAGCAGTGGAGATGCATTTTCAAATAGTGTTTGGGATATTGATGTTTTTGTCTTTGCAAAGCTGCCCCCTCCCCACCACACTTCAGGTAGATTATAGTCAGTCATTGCCCATTTCTTTGCACACCTCTTGTGTCTTGTTTATTAGTGAGCATATATCTGAGGGACTTCAGCTGGTGCTAGTATCTAGAAATAAAAGCCACATTAGGGAACAGGAGGCAATGAGCCAGTTTTCCTGGAGTGCCCAAACATGCTGGGCACACAGATTTCCTGACTCTCTGGTAGTTTTTAAGGTTCCACTGGGACTATTTGATACCAGGAACTCTGAATCACTAATTTCAGGGTTTTCCATTAATAATACCTTTTTATGAGGGGAAACTACGGAGAGAATTAACTCATATTTTGACATTATATAGACGTTTAATTCAGCCTTTCTGCATGAATACTGTTAAAGATTTCACAGTTTTGTTTTGCAGTATTCTATTTTATTCATTTATTACACTTGGAAACATGTCACAGTTTGTGAAGTGACTTTTTTCCCTCATAAATTACCACTTGCCTAAGTGTATTTCACTGTCTGACAGTACCAAATCAGGTCAGTTTTTAGGTGGCAGCAATTTATAAATACTTTTTCTTTGGAAAAAGAATATTAACAGTCTATTAATGATTTGTTTACAAGAGGTTTGTTTTTATTTCTGGCAATTTTGATGTTAATTGTCTAATCAGATTTCTGTTTTAAAATAAATACTAATTTGACCATTTTTTGAGTTTCTGTTGTTCTCTCTTGTAGGCTAGTATATAAAGATGTAAGAACTGTTTTTAAATGTCCCAGCAATAGTCTTTCCTGCTTTGCTATTATGCCTCTGGTAAGGTCTGTGGGGTCTCTTTTGTGTGAGAGTGATTTTTATTGTCTGAGCAGTTCCCAGCTTCTGGGTCATTTAGACATTGCCAGCATTTTTTATGGTTTCAGAGATAAAATTGTTGATGAGGAGTGTGGACCCCACAGCAGTCAGTCTGGGTTGGTCTGCCATCGAGAATGTGAATACCCAGTGTCTCCTTGGCTTGCCTTATAGTTTCCTGTGGTAACTCTTCTGGTATTATTCTTACTCATTGCATTGTGGTCTCTCTTACCTTTTCTTTCTGTCCTTTGGTCATCATATTGTTATGTTTTCAATTTCCTGTGTTCTGTCCAAGGTATTGACTATGTTGACTTCCTCAGAAGAGAGCAGGGTGATGTTCTGAGATCTCTGTGCCCTCCCAGAGGGATCAGAAGTGTCACTGCAAAGGTTCAACCACAAACAGTAGGATCCAGAATTCAGGATTCCACAAGTGGTGTTTGGTTTTCTGGTATGGACACTGTCTTCCAAAAGATGCTGGGAGGTCTTCAGGATCTTGTCCAAGGAAATGTGGTGATCAGTGGGAAATAATGGTTCTGTCCTATATTTCCTTACCATGTCTCTATGTTGTTTTTCTGATAATATCGTTAGGGGACGCCTGGGTGGCTCAGTTGGTTAAGCGTCTGCCATCGGCTCAGGTCATGATCCTGGGGTCCTGGGAATGAGTCCTCCATCTGGTTCCCTGCTCAGCAGGGAGCCTGCTTTCCCCTCACCCTGCCCCCCTGCTTGTACATGTGCACACACTCTCTCTCTCTCATTCAGATAAATAAATAAAATCTTTAAGAAAGTCTTTAGAAATTGAATGCTTGACCATTTAATGAGCTGAGTCTTTATTCCTCATGTTTGAGATGTTGGCATTGGGAAGACATACAGTACCACTCTGTTACTCCTTCCATACATAGATTGTGGGGGTGATGGTTAATGCAGCTTTACTTGTTGCCAGATTTTCTTATGCTTAGTAAATTTATGAGTCACTGTAGACTTGAGGATGATAACATAGCAATTTGAATACCTTTTAATATGTATTTATATACTTGAAGAGGGCAGTGAAAACTCTCTGAATACTTTAAATATTTTTATGCTGTACCAAAGATGTAGTCATTGGCTCTGATTTATGGAATTGTAGGTTTTAACTAGGGATTGAACTGAATGGTGTGATAGACACCAAAGTGAATTAGTGTTGAAGAAACTAGGATGGGTTATCTTTGGAATGTTTCATTGTCCTTTTGTCTTCAGAATGCCCTACACTTCCATTGTCACATTGTTTTCACACACTTAGCAACAACGCTAATGTGATTCATGTACCCAAAACTAACCAGTTTAAAATTTAAAATTTAACATTTAAATTTGTAAATTTAAATTTTAAATATACCCCTAACCAGGGTAATTGTCCAGCAGGTTTAGTTTCTGTAAATGAAAAATGTTTTTGTTTCAATATCATGAAAATATTGAGCATTTTGAATTAATTGTGGTCAGATTTGGCTTTTTAAAACCTAAATATATTTTCAAGATATTGCAAATTGAATATTAGCTTTTTCAAATTTCCTTTTCTTTTTCTTTTCTTTTTAAAGTAGGCTTCACACCCAGTGTGGAGCCTGGTGTGGGGCTTGAACTCACGACCCTGAGATCAAGACCAGAGCTGAAATCAAGAGTCAGATGCTTGGGGTGCCTGGGTGGCTCAGTTGGTTGAGCAACTGCCTTCGGCTCAGGTCATGATCCTGGAGTCCCCAGATCAAGTCCCGCATCGGGCTCCTTGCTCAGTGGGGAGTCTGCTCCTCCTGTTGACCTCTATCCTCTAATGGTCTCTCTCTCTCATTCTCTCTCTCTCTCTCTCTCTCTCTCTCTCTCAAATAAATAAATAAATAAATCTTTCCCCCCCCCCCCCAAAAAAAAGAGTCAGATGCTTAAAATTGTTTTACTTTAACTCTGCTGCTCTCTAATATCTGTTGCTATTGCTGTCCTTGGTCATGTAAGATACTGGGAGAAACTTTCATTGCATGGACTGTCTCATAGCTCTTTTTGTAGCCCTGTCTTTTTTGTCCTGCAGACTCTGGATTTGGCATGTACTGAGGCAGCATTCTCTGATAAACTGCCGGGCTCCTTTTCCCAGCCCCAGCCCCTCGCATTTTTTGTTTCCGTATTAGAAACTATTCTTTTTCTTCTTCTTTTCATTCTCCCAATCTTTACCTGTTTCTACTCATGCCATTAGATTTCCTCAAGACTTGCAAAGAAGAGATGCAGGAATGTGTTCAAAGCAGCCAGTAATATATCATTTTTCTAAATTGTTAAATAATATTTGTGCTGAACTTCATATTATTTTAGGCCTTGAGTATGTTGCTGGGTAATACACTTTGTCTTCAAAATAAACAGAATATGAGGGTCTTAATGAAGCTAGCCCTTTCCACTCCCACCACTCCCACTACTCTGCTGCCCCTGGTTCGTGTCCTCACTGGGCTCTAACCCTCACTGGGCTTGTTGTTTTGCTCAGCATGTACATATACCGGCTCAGGTTTGCTCATGTCAACCTCATGAGGTTTAATGGCTTCACAAGCCTGGCATTACTATCCTCTCCATTTACTAGATAAAGAGAAATGGAGGCATAGAGAGGTAACTCACTCAGGGCCACCCAGGTGGTTGGTGGTAGAGTTTGTATTTGAACCAATGGCTCCCAGGCTTCAAGGGCTGCCCTCTTAGCTTTCTTTTGCCACTCTTCAGGGGGAAAAAGCCCACCCATCCTTGATGGCTGCTCTTCCTTCTGGTTTACCTACACTGAGTCCTTTCCAGATTCTCACAGCTTTCATTCCACTTGGTATTTCGATACCTCCGAACACTGGTGGTTGTGGCTGTCTAGGGAAATCATCCTCTGAAAGCTACCTTGTGGGCTTGGTTGAAATTGAAATGCGGTTTCTCATGGAGTTTGGGGTGTTTACCATCTCATGACAGCCTGCTGAGGCCTTCTGAAGCTGAGCATTTGTACGGAGAGGTAATGTCATAAATGGCTCTTTTGTTATTCTCTTGGATGTACATGTTTAGGGAAGGCTGAGTCTATCTGAGAAATGACACACTTTGGGTAGATTGTGTCTCTTGGCACTTCTCTTTTAGGTCTCCTTTACAGGAAGACTTGTGGCTCTCCTTTTCCTTGACTCGGCCTTCCTTGAATGACCCCTCTGCTTGTTGGCCATGATGGAGGTTGTACGGGAGACAGCGTCATGCAGTTATTCTGGGCAAAGCCATTGGCTTCAAGTACACGTTGCAGTTCTACCAGTTAGACGTAGTGGTAGACCATGGCCAATTACCTTAGCCCTCTGCATTTCCAGTTTCCCTGGGTATTAAATGGATATGATGGTAGTAGTCTTTATATTTTGAGGATGAAGAAAGAGAATGTATAAAAGGCCTAAACACAGGAGTGGTAAGAAATATCAGCTACTCCCATTTGTATTACTCAACTGCTATTGCTACTGGTGTTTTCATAATCACATTTTTAAATAGGACTTTTGTGTTGGGCCTCTTCCTTTTCTTCTAATTGATATAGAGGGATTCATTGTTTCTAGGTTTTTTTCTTTTTTGAAAGATTTTATTTATTTATTTGGCAGACAGAGACTACAAGTAGGCAGAGAGGCAGGCAGAGAGAGAGAGAGAGAGGAGGAAGCAGGCTCCCTGCCGAGCAGAGAGCCCGATGAGGGGCTCCATGCCAGGACCCTGTAGTCATGACCCGAGCCGAAGGCAGAGGCTTTAGCCCACTGAGCCACCCAGGTGCCCCTGTTTCTAGGTTTTAACATTGAATATTTATATAGTAAAATGGGAAGACAGAGCAGAAAAACTAACAGGAATACTTTAAGATAAAAAAGAATTTGAGGATATTTGGAAGAGATTTATAGTTGGCTAATAGAAGACTTTGTGGTATCAGAGTGATGTAAAAGAATTTAAGAAATGTGTATTGATATTTAATTGAATATCAGAAAATGTGTTTTTAATTCCCTCTACATTCTCTTAGAGCAGGGCTTTGTGAAGCTGCTGAAACTATATCCAGAATTTAGTGCCTCTGTGCTTTTTTTCTGTGAAGGTTTATGCCTTTATTAAAGTTACAAAGTGGTCTAAAACCAGTATGTCACACAATTCTTGGCACATACTTGGCATAAGGTATGAAAGGATGTAAATGAAAGAGGTCATGAACTGTAGCCTTCTAAGCAGGTGCAAAATTATCTAATCAGAAATGAAAGCTGTGGCACCGCAGGGAAAAGTGGAAACCAGAGGCCAGAGGTGTCAAGAACTGCAGGAATTTGAGCTCTTATTTTGCATTGATGTGCTATTTCCTAGGCTCAGCCTCTTTTAAGCATACTTTTGGCTTGAGAGAATAATAAGATCTGGATCATAGAGTGTTGAGAAGTGGGAGGATTATGACGTGGGTAATTGGTATCATTCCTTGAACTAAGGTACGAGCCACAATCTCTTTCTCTCTTTTTGTGGGCTGTGAAAAGAGCTTGATTTTCTGGGTGTAAGCACAGGAGTGAGGTAAGGGAATGGTGCCCAGAGGACTTGTAGTATATTAGCTACTTGTGTTCACTTGCCTATACTTTTCAAAGGGACTGCAAAATAGATACAATAAGTGATAGTAATTCACCATGTATTTGTCAGGGCACCTTTTAGGCAGAAGCAGAAAATTAATGAAATAGACCCTTTCACAGGAGAATCAAGAATTGTTTATGGAATCCTCATCTGTGAAGATAAGCCTACCGTTGTGAAGATGAATTTATCTGGTTAGTGCTCCTTGAACAGATACTTGTGTGTCTATTCACACAAATATCAGTGAACTAAAAATTAAGTTTATTCATATATTAAAATATTCTTATTATTGAAATTATTTTAGCCCTGGTGTAAAATAACTAGGTCCTACTTGTTGAAGCTATGTATTGATGTAACCTTCCTGAAAATGTTTTAATATGCCTCCTTTATAGTATTTAAATCCTACGTTCCTACTCATGATACTTTTACTTACCTAGTTTCTATGAAACCATGTTGCCTTGAGTTTGCTTAACATTCTTTTATCAGTTTTTCTCAAATATCTTCAGAAGTGGAGTTGGAGGGAAGGAAGAGAAAGCTGCCATCTCAGCTTCATTCTGGTTTTGATCCCCAGTTTTGTACCTGCTCCACTTTCAGACTGGGGTCCTTAACTAAACTCGTGGCTTCAACTACCACCCACATACTGACATTGCTCCGTTATATTTCTTTAGCCATGAACTCCCCTTTGCATGATAGATGCCCATTTCCAGTTCTCTGCCGGGAATTGGGTACTGAATATATGATAGCTTGACCTCAAAGTCAATGTATCATTTTTTGTCCCCCAAGTTCATTTCTTTGTGCTTGCTCTCAGTCCAACCACCCAAACCACAAACCTAGACATTTTGGATTGATCCCTTTCTTCATAGTACCAGCCCTAACCATGTACCAAATCCTTTTAAATAAGTCTCAGTTCTCCATTTTTTTTTTTTTTTAAGATTTTATTTATTTATTTGACAGAGATTACAAGTAGGCAAGGGAGGCAGGCAGGGAGAGAGAGGAGGAAGCAGGCTCTGCGCGGAGCAGAGAGCCCGATGTGGGGCTCGATCCCAGGACTCTGGGATCATGACCTGAGCCGAAAGCAGAGGCTTTAACCCACTGAGCCACCCAGGCGCCCCTCAGTTCTCCATTTTAATGCTTATACACTTGACATCTCTTTTCACTCCGTTGCCTTTCTCTTCGTCTAGGCCCTCATGACTTCTTCGTTGTTGGAGTCAGGAGCTGTGTTTAACCTTCTAGTCCTTTCTTCATAGTTCACTTTCTTCATTGAAACCTGCAGAATACATGCAAATTAAACTGGTATGCCTTCAAGGTTGCCTCACAGTTTTTAGGATTAAAGTTCATAGGATTTAACTTAATCCCAATGCCCTTCATCTTCCTCTGTTGATAACCTCTTGATAGGTTGATAGTCTTTTGAAACTCTCAAATAATAATAATAATAGTTGACATTTATTGAGTACTTGCTGTTTGTAGGGCTGCTGTGTGCCATTTGTCAGGATTAAGTCAGATACACAACAAAGCAACAAACCTACCAGTACTGAGAACCAGAATGTTGGAGCTGTCCCTGGTCATGCAACTGGTGATTCCTCTCTGAGCTGGACTCACTTGGGGAACCAGTTCAACATTGGCAGCCTCGTGGTAACGGAATGAGTGGGATGCAGTGCAGACACCAGCATGCCCGGGACTCTGTGGCCACTGTTCCAATTCACGGACGGGCTCATTTCTTCTGTGTGTGTGAGAAGTACCTGAAAGAACAGAGGCTTTGGCTTTCCTCAGAATATATTTTCATCAAAATTAAGGTTTCCAAACTCTTGGGCTTGGCTACCTACACCCATTAAATGGTACTAGATTTCAAAAGATTTGCAGTAAGTTTCCATATTAAAGCTATTTGTGGATTGGGGACAATGTTTAACTTGCTCTTTCTTTCACCTGTCAAATATGAGGGAGAAAGGATTGACACACAATTAGTATTTATTCTGTGTTCACTTAAAAAAAAACATTGCTAAGACAGGTTATACTAATGAAGAGTTGTTATAAAGAATTTCATTATTTAGTTACTTTCTGAATAAACCTGCCAGGTGATTAAAATGAGCCTAATTTAATCAGCATTGTGTTGCATACTGAAGATAATTTAAGCTAATGTCAAGGACACCTTTATCTCTCCTTTGTAGAAGGTATTGAAATAATGAATGTAGCAAAAAGGAGTCAGAAAATGTTTGAAATTTTTCATCTCTGCCTCTGGGTGGATATTTAAAAATCACACTTATTCTTTTTGCATGCAAATTAAACTGAAAGGCATTTTGTAATGTAACATTATCGTTATATTTTACAAAACAAATTTATTGAACTTTGATCTTTTGCTAATATTGGCTTGTGGTTGTCAGAAGGAATGGTGACTTTTTATTACGCCTCAGTATAAACCAAACTTTCATTCAGAACTTGGAGTGAACAGAAGTAATGGGGTTTTTATGCACCTTCATTGGAAAAGAAATCACTGTTAAATAATAACTCACATTTCTTCCAGCGTGCTTTTCTTAGGGCATTTTTTTCTCCTATATCCCCTCCACCTCCACTCCCCAAAGTCTTAATAGAGTCATCTAAATTCCTTTCTTCTTTTGTAGCAGTTAAACTCTCTTTTTTTCTGATGATGCTCTTAGATGGAAGCTAAGGTGTCAGTGGGGGTCTGGTTCAAATCGTGAAGTCAGCAGTTAAGGGTTTACTAACTCCCTAGTGAGTTCCCTATACAAATGCCAAGTTGCCTTGGAAACAAGGCTAGTTATTTGAGTTGGAAATATTATCTTGTCTTTAAATGCCAGAGAGGATGATTAGCTTACCTCTGTTGCATCCTCTCTAGGTCTAACATTGTGTTGAGATGTTTTCTGCTTCACTACTTCTAGTACTGATTGATTGACTGGAGCCACAGCCAAGTTTTCTTTTCTCGTGCTTTTAATTTTAAACACGATTTGCAACATTTAGAACTAAGGAAGCAGTCCTTCTGATTTCTATTTTAGGATGGGAAGTTTTCCACTACTGATTGCCAAAAAAATAAAGTGCTATATATAGTTCACCAGATTTGACTGGCAAGAAATTTTAGTGATGAGTCATTTGTCATATGCTCAACAGTGGAGTCAGTGATGGGTTGATTAGGCAAAGGAGGTGATTGTCTAAGTTTTGTGAGGTGGTGTTACTTGATGAAAGACTGACTGGGCCTGATTGCTTCTGTGTGCCTGAAAGCCCTAGCAAGTTGGTAGGAGAATGTGGTAGCAGCTGGAGGCTTACATTGGACTGCTCCTTTTCTCTGATATAAACATGGTAATTTGCTAGTTGGATGGTAGAAGGTGGAGCTGGGGGTGCTGTGGGCATCTTGAGACAAGGTTTTCAGGTCAGTGGAGCAGGCCCTGGCTTAATTTACCTGGCTCGCTGAGGAGGTAAACTAAAAGGCACCTTCCTAAGCACAGGGCTCAACCCTGCTTTGGAGGACTCACCAAATGGAGGTAGAAATGCAGATACACACGAGGACAGGGCAGGAGCCCTTAAGACTCTGTGATCTTGTGCAGTGGAATTATGGTGCTATGTTTCTGGGCTGAGGAATCCCAATGGCAGCTTCTGACCCTTAGGCCTTTGGGTCAGGAGTTAGGGAGATTGGAGCATGGTGACAGACTTGTGAGTGAGGGTGGCAATGGCATGTCTTTGTGAGACATTTGTGGGACCAATGTCTTTGTCTCAGTAAAGTTCAAGTAACACCATGATTGGTGCTGTGGGTTTTGGTTACAGTTTAGAGCAAGGCATTGAAAGGCTACCTGTGTATGGTTTTGGCTTGTCTCCTTATTCCCTGTTTCCTACATGATGTTGGACTTTGATTAATAAAATTTTTTTCAAATTTAGATCCCCAATTCCCAGATTATGGTATTCATAGAAGAAGTTATTCTTGAGGGAACCTGTCATATCCTAGTTATTAATGCATCTATGCCTGAGTGTTATTCCTGAAAAGCTATCTGTGAATCAATATGTAACACATATTAATAGTTAAGCATGAAATTGTCTGCAGATTGAAACACCTTGCTGTTGAATCTTATTTCCACATTTTACTTGCTTTTAGGTAGATATTTGTTGGAGGGTTGGCAGAGTGGCAAGGTGGGGAGGGTGCCATAGATGAGAACAGCTGCCTCTCTGCTCTCAAGCTGAGGAGCCTGCAGTTGGGCTGGATTTGAGGTCCATTCTCATGGAACAGTGCAGGGCAAGGGCTCCGGGCACAGCCAGTAGGAAAGGTGGCTAGCTTTCTGTGTGCTCATCTAATTTTAGAGTTCCTTGCTAAGCTTTGGGTCTTTTTTTTTTGTCAGACAAAATATATGTAATTCTTGAAATGCTGAGGAGGCACAGAATTAATCTACTGAATGTAACATTTAAAGTTTTTCATCGGCAAGCTTGAGATGCTCCTTCTGTAGTGAGTTAGTTTTCATTGGTATAGCTTGTATTACTACTATTACAAAACATCATTCTTCGGCTATTGTTCTGCTTACTCATCCAGTAAAACAGTAGCTCTGTTTAAATGAGTTTTTAATGAACCATGATTGCAAGTAAGGCTCAGAGAATGACTAAGGATTTAGTATTGTCTCTATGTCATTAACATAGAAACAGTCATCAGAAAGCTTACAAATTGATTTAATAGTTTTTTCACCCATGTCTGTATAATAATTAGTTATTACATTATTACATTTGATTCCGAGGTTCATATTGCTTCTCTTCCAGTTTTATCTACTGTCATCTCTTTGAGAGAAAGCTGCATGTGTTCATGATAAAATCATAAGAAATGCCGCCTTCTCCAGTTTGGAGTCGGCCTATCTCTATGTGATGAGTCAATTTCAGAGTTATTTTGTTTTATCTGACTGTGCAGTCTTTCTTTTTATTAACACTTAAACAGTAGTGTAACATAGTTGTAACTTCATGGACAGGTACAAATGAAACAGTGGCGCTTGGTGATGGGGATGGGAAGGAGAGGAGTTTACATTGTATCTGACAAGTGGGTCAGCTAGTTTGTGGCTGCAGCATTTGCATATTGTAGATTGCGGATGATATATTCAGGGCTGTTAGTTGAACATTTCTCTTCAATTGGGAATCTAATTAGTCTGAAGACTCAGTGGGTGATCGAGTGTGTTATCCTGAGGGACAGCAGAATGAAATCCCAGCTCTGTAGTGCAAGCTGGGGAGCATCATAGCTGAACATGTTTCACTGCGATTTCCAGATGATGCATAATACCTTTTTAGGTATCTGTGACTTTCTTAAAGGATGTTTATTAACTCTTATGGGACAGACGACCTTTGACAGGTAGGGGTGTGTTACGGTGTTGGTCTCCTTGGTTGTGCAGGTAACAATGGGAATGTCTTGCTCTCTACTACATGATATATTGTTTGAAATAGCACTATTAAATATTTACTTCATTAGATTCCTTTGCTTATGTGTACATTATGTAGATATGTTAATCCATATAATCATGCTACTATCTGGTAATTTTCCTTTTATAGATGTGCTGTTGGTTATTAAGTTATCTATATGGGAGATGACTATAAATGAAAGGTTTTGTTTTGTTTTTGTTTTTCAAGAGATGAATGAAGGGGAATTCAGGGACCTAAGTACTTGGTGTACTTTGACATGTTTTAAAAAGTATATCCCTGAGTGAAAGGGAGGAAAAATTGAGTCTGTAGGGTAGAAGTCTGGCATGGGTCTCAATGGGCCAGAATCAAGGTGTGAGCAGAGTTCCTATACTTTCTGGAGGTCCTAGGAGAGAACCCATTTCTTTGCCTTCCACAGCCGCCTAATGTTCCTTAGCTGATGGCTTCCTCTTCTTCATTTTCTTTCTTTCTTTCTTTCTTTTTTTTTTAAAGAATTTTATTTATTTATTTATTTATTTATTTATTTATTTATTTATTTATTTGACAGAGATCACAAGTAGGCAAGGCAGGGAGAGAGAGGAGGAAGCAGGCTCTCCGTGGAGCAGAGAGCCCAATGTGGGGCTTGATCCCAGGACCCTGGGATCATGACCTGAGCCGAAGGCAGAGGCTTTAACCCACTGAGCCACCCAGGCGCCCCCTCTTCTTCATTTTCAAAGCCAGCAACATAATATCTCTCTAACCATTGTCACATTTCTCTCTGACCGCAGCTGGGAAAGGTTCTCTACTTTTCCAAATTTGGGTGATCAGATGTCCTCCTCCCCAGGATAATCTGGGATAATCTCTCTAGTTTAAGGTCTTTAATCTGAATCATAGTGTAAAATCCCTTTTGCCATAAGTTAACCCCCCCCCCCCCCCCCCGTTCCAGCAGCTTGGGGAATAGACAACAAGGAGCATTATTCTGCCCACCACAGCCACCATCCTCTTTTTGCGATGAGGACTGTAAGGCTGAGAGATGGTAGAGAGGCCAGTGGATTTACCAACACCCATCCATGAAGTAAGAGCAGAGCTATTTTTGATTGGAGATCTGTTTGATTCTGAATCTTAGGCTCTTAGACACTTTGCTACGCACAGTTCTGGGCTTTAAGCACACAATTTTAACCATTAAAAGGGCTAACCTCTATCCCAGTTGTTTGTAAGTGTTTGCATGTAATGTTTTAAAAATAACTTGGAAAAAAATAAAAGCAGTTCGGAGGGTTCTGATGTCTCAGAGAGTTAAAATGATTTCTCCTGAGGTAGGTGAGGAATGGTCTGGCCAAGTATGGCCAAGTTTGGAGTTTTTTTGAATGTGGGTTTATCTTAAATTGTGGGTGTTACCCTAAATTCAACATATCTGTTCTCATGGAGATTTGATGGATAAATGGATCAGAAGAGAGATTAAGTCATAACTATTGAAAGTAAAAATGAACTTTCAGAAATGATCTGCTTCATGGACAGCAGTGAAGATTCCATCTGTTAAATATGGATATGAGTCATGTTTCACAAATTTAAAAGCAGACATTTCCTTTATTTTTTGAAGGGCACGATAGAGATTTTTAATATGTGATGTTTTTGTGAAGGTTTCGTTTTCTTTTGCTGTGCTACTATATGCATTCTTGTAGAGTAGATTTTCTAAAATTATATACCCTTCCCAATTTAACACAAAATTACTTCATATCTGCACCTGGCAGTTAAATTTTGTTTTAAAAGAAAGCTGTGGAAATTGTATGTTATTGGCATATTGCAAATCACCAACTGTGATTCTGCCACTGAAATTCAAACAGCATTTGTTCATGACACAGTCCAGATTTCATAATACTTGTATTTTCTAAAAATGCTGGAGATAATTATTGAAACTAATATACATGTATAAGTTCTTCCATGTGTGGCATTTAAAGACACAATCTCTGTAATTTGCAGTCTCCATTTTCAGTTTGCAGAAAGGACTTGATTCTTGAGAGAACACCCCATTGTAAAAAGTTAATAACAAAACTTGCATTTCATTTGCTTCCAATTAAAGACCAAATGTCAGAACTTAATATCTTCAAAATCCATATTAAGCTGCATACCTTGTGAGAAGTTTGATGATATTAAAATCAAGTACGGAAATTCAAAATCTAAGTGAAGAGCTTGAAATGGATATTGGTATTTATCAGGGTTACCAAGGTACCTTGACTCTTTGTTTTATTTCCCAAGTTGAAAATTGTAAATTGGATGTTACTGGATGGATGAGCATTCTAGTGCAGGATTATCAAACTGTGGCCTATGGGACAAATTTGGTCCATCACCTGCTTTGTAAATAAAGTTTTATTTAAACCTTATTGTGCTTATTTATTTGTGTATTGCCAGTGGCTGTTTTTGTGCCACAGTGGCCAAGTAGAATAGTTGTGACAGAGGCTGCATGGATTGCACAGCTCCAAAAATATTTACTAGTTGGAACTTTCAAAAGTTTACTGACCCCTCGTCTAGCAGAATGTCTGTGTTACTAATCCTGGGAGATTCTTGCCAGTGGATGTCAGATAAACAGACTGATTTTATTACTGTTTATGAGAACTTCAGTGTATACATACAAACACCTTTCTGTTATTTATAACTGCTAAGGATTTCTTATCCCACTTACATTGCTTATTATAAGGTTGAGTGGCCCAGCTATCCATCCTACGTTAATTTCTCCTTACCACTTAACCTCCCTCCACGTTGTTTAATCAGCTAATTATAGATGATGCCACAGCAGGGTTCTGAGCTTCCTGTTTGTCTACATGTCTCTATGACCTTATGATGGTTTTTGTTTTTGTCTTACGAATTGATTGACGATACACACCCACACACACTCGTGGAAATATCATTTGTTCAAAATGACAAAACCATCTATGAAATGAGAATTGTAATTATAAGTGCTTCTTATGTTCTGTAAATTTATCATACCATCCTTTAACTGATAGGACTCAAGCTTGGAGAAGCTTGAATTGGAGGTAGGTAGGAATGTTAGGGTTAGTCATGGTTCTACCTTCCTTGGAACGCCACGCTTAGTTTACTAGGCATAGGGTTGTAGGGTGAATGATCAAGGTGGTGCTGGCCCTTAGCACTTTATTACTCTGAGATTTTAAAGTGCTTTCACTGTTTAGTTATCGGAATAAATAGATTGAATCTTAATTTTCATGGCCTTTTGTAATGCTATATTATGAAAGTATAATTTTGAAATAATTTTATACTTGAGAAAAGTTGCAAAAATAGTTCCATATATTCTTCATCCATCTGTAATGTAAAATCTGATACAGCTGTAGTACAGTTATCAAACGTAGAACAACTAGTAACATTGACTCAATACTGTTAACTATTCTACCGCAGCCTTTTGAATGTTGCCTCTTTGCTACTGATGTCCTTTTTCTAGCTCAGGATCCAGGCAAGGACCTCACGCTGTACGTCGTTCTCGTTTCTCCTCTCTTCCAATTTACACGACTTCATCAGCCTTTCTTTTGCTTTCATCACTTTAATATTTTTAAAGAGTGAGTTATTTTATAGATTGCTCCTCAACTTGGATTTATCTGATGTTTTCTCATGATTAGGTCAAAGATACACATGTTTAGTAGGAATACCACTGAAGTAATTTTATGTCCTTCTCCGCGCATTTTATTAGAGGGTGATATGACTCATTACTAGTGATGTTAACCTTGGTAAAGTGTTTTCTGCTAGGTTTCCCCCCTGTAAAGATACTATTTTTCCTCTTTTTAATGAAAAGGTATTGTGTGGGGAAATACTTTGAGATTTGCAAGTATCCTGTTTCTCGTGATATTCTCACTCAGTGATTTCCGCTTCCCTTGGTGATCTCACCTGCAGCTCTTATTACTGTGAAGATGGCCTGTGACGGCTTCTGTTTCCATCATTCTTTCTCTTTTTATTAATTGGAATGCTACAATATGGAAGAGCTGTCCATTTCTACCATTAATTATTTCTTTAATTATTTACTTGTATCATTATGGACTTACAAATATTTAGTTTGTTTTTGGGTTAAAATCCAATTGTATCATTATTGACTTGTTTATGAATTGTCCCAGCTTTGGCCATTCGGAGCTCTTTGGGTCAGCACTGATTCCCTTTGATGTGCCTCTTTCACTTTTGAGTATTCTTTCCTTTTTGGTATCAAGGGTGTTCCAGGCCCATTGTGTATTTTCTCTGCCCCAACCCTGGAATTAACTATTTTTTTTTTTAAAGGAGCCCTTGTTCATTCATTGGAAAATGGTAACAGAAACCAAGATCCGCGTGCTTGTGTTCCTTCATACTGTGTGTGGTTGCTTCTAGGACCACTCAGTGGGGGGAGCTAAGAACCACACATGCATTAACATTCATTGCTACCTGTCTGTCTGCCTACCTACCCACTCATTAAAAAAACACACACACACACAAAACCAACCACATGTTCATATTGACGCCTCTGATTTTAATCTGATATCACAGAGTTTATTTCTTTATTTGTAACTTCTGTTTCTGACAGGGAGAATTTTGACTCTCATTATCCATAATATTTTTCTTTTTTATTTATTCCTGGTATGTGTGTGTGTAGTAGTGTGAGGATTTCTAAACCATACGCTTGTGAGAAATTTGTATGACAGGTTTTGTTTGTTTGTTTGTTTTTCGGTCTCTAGCCTTACATTGAATGGTGAAAATAGTTTTCCCAGATTACTTAAGTCTTTTCTTCCCCACCAACCTCATTGCTCCCATTTTCTTTTTCTTTCATCCCTATTCTTACCAACTCCTAGGAGACAACCTTATCTTTTATCCTTCTTATGCACAAATGGGCAGACATATGTATAGTTTTTAGTACTCCTTCCACCTATGAGAAAGGTACCTTATATCTTTTGCTATATATGTAGTACTACAGATCACATATATGCATTATATATAGAAATGCATTTTCTTTTCCACTTAATATATCATTTACAAAAAGATTTATATCTGCCCCATCTCTCTCAATGTTCTGTGATATAAAACCAATTTATTATTTTTTACCAATAGAATTTTGGATTTGAAACGTACAACTTAGAAATATAAAAGTAAAGCATCAAAGCTTGGGGGGAAGACTAGGTCTTTGAAGCTTTGCTTCCTAGAACATCATATTCCTGGGTGCTTAAATGTCAGTATTTTTCCTCTGTAGATTTATGTCAAATGTGGTGTAACTTTGGTAGCAGTTTTATTGTACTTTAATTTTATTTAGATTCAACTAACTAACATATACTGTATTAGTTACAGAGGTAGAGTTCAGTGATTCGCCCATTGTTTGGTAGCACTTTTAAATGCCTTCGTTTGTAAATGCAGATTTACCTTTCGTTTCTAGCTGGTAGCCGTGTATGATGAGCAGGATCCACATCATGGAGGTGATGGCACCAGTGCCAGCTCCACGGGTACCCAGAGCCCAGAGATATTTGGCAGTGAACTTGGCACCAACAATGTTTCAGCCTTTCAGCCTTATCAAGCAACAAGTGAAATTGAGGTCACACCTTCGGTCCTTCGTGCAAGTAAGTGAAAGCTCTTTCTTCTCTGTGTGTTTCATCTTAATTTACAGGGATGCCAACTCCTGTTATCCAGCCATGCTCCTGTGAATAGAATTCATTATCTGTTTTTATAAAAATTGATTAAGTTTAGAACCTGGGCAAATGTCTTTTGCTGGAGAGGTAGGCAAGAGTCTTCACATTTTAATACATTGGGCTTACTTCGCTTTAGACTGGTAGACTTTTAAATTGCTCCCTAAAGGTAAATAAGAATGACAGTTAAAGTTATATTCCCAGATTTTTCTTTCCATGTTTTTCATCTGAATGCTAGATCAAATAGGAAATAGTTAACAGCCTTAACACCAAACCCAAACATAGTATCTTCGGGGCCAGAATTATCGTCAGAGATCTGGAAGGGCTGCTATTCAAATACCCTCTGAAGGAGAGAAAATATAGGGCTTAGTGAGTTTATATTAGGAATCCAGGGACTTAGAACCTCAAGTTCTAGGACACTTGCCTGAAGAATTCTGTTGGCTGTTCCTGGGAGGTTTACACAGAAAAGTGAAGTACTTTTGCAAAAATAAATTTAGTGTTTGTAATGATCTAATCTTATAATTGAGCACATTTTAAGAATAAGAAGGTCCATTTCAAGAAATTTGTAAGTCAGAAATCATTTATTTTTTTAGTCACCTTTATTTAGAAGCATTACAGTTTTTCCAGTGTTGTGTGGTAGTTTTTTTTTTTTTAATATTTTTATTTACTTATGTGACATAGAGAGAGAGAGAGTGCACAAGTAGGGGAGCAGCAGGCAGAGGGAGAGGGAGAAGAAGGCTCCCTGCCAACCAAGGAGCCTGATGCTGGGCTCGATCCCAGGACCCTGAGATCATGACCTGAGATGAAGGCAAATGCTTAACTGACTGAGTCACCCGGGCTCCCCTAATTTTTACCGGTAGTCTTATGTGGTTTTACTGGTAATTATCAGTAGATCTTCTTCATATAAATAGGTAATAATATATAATAATGTATGAAATTCTCTATAGAGTATAGTTAGATAATATTTAGACTATAGTTAATTCTCACAAAACTTAGGTTTGTTCACATGTACAAAAATATTCAAACTAATTTTGTGGAAATAGCATTTGATTACTATATGGATATGCTCTTTTAAAAATCTTATCTTGGATTTGCTTCAAGCAAGGTTTTTCCAAATGTGAGGTGTGTACCATGTATGGTATGCAAGGTAATACATAAGTGGTACACTAGTTACTTTACTTTCTTTTATTGTATACCACCTCATTAAGCCCATGCTTTTTCTGCTTGGAATTATCTCATTTATAAGTGTGGATTACCTAAATTTGATTTTTTTTGAAGTTTCTGATGAAGTGTTCAATAATTTATCAGTTTCTTATAACACCTAAGGCTCATCACATCAAGTACCCTTATTAATGCCCATCACCCACCTCCTCTCCAGCAACCCTCAGTTTTTTCCCCAGAGTTAGAGTCTCTCATGGTTTTTCTCCCTCTTTGATATCTTCCCATTCTGTTTTCCCTCCCTTTCCCTATAGTCCTCTGCCCTGTTTCTTATGCTCCATGAGTTTTACAAGTGAAATCATAGAACTGTCTTTCTCTGATTGACTTACTTCTAAATGTGATTTACAGTAAATTTTAATTAAATAAGAGTACAGATATTCAGGTGCCTGATATTTGGGAAATAGTGTCTTTATATGAATAATTACCCTCTAAGGTCTATAATTAAATACAGAGCTTTTTTAATGTCTTACTGTTGTAGTTTTTAATTCATGTTTTATAAAGGATGCACTTTTAATTTAGCTGCACATTAAAAAAGTGTTAGAGGAAAGGTAAATGCTGTCTTTATGTTAAGAAGAATTTGAGTGGCGTAATTTCCATCAAGTTTTGTCTTTCGTTCTGGATGCAACATTTCTTCAACACCACCACCCACATTTGGCAGGTCCTGTGTGTTTAAATTTAAATGCTGTTTTTAACACAAAGATCTCTTTTACCTTGTTTTTCATGAGTAGAGGAACTTATATTGGAAGCTTTGGTAATGTCTTGTAGCCATCAGTGGGAGAATACATAAATATTACTTTCTAGTTCTAAATTTTATATGCCAGGTTTATTTAGATTTTATGGCTTTGGCAGCCATTGGGTAAGTGTATGGTAAGCATCTACTAAACGCAAGGTTTGGTGGTGACTGTGTAAAAGTTACCCGTTATATATGACTCCCCTAACTATTAAGATGGTTTTTCATACTGTTTTAATGCCACTGATTCAAACATAATGCAGGAGTTGGACAGTGCTGGGCCAAGCATTGTGATATGTGATGAGTCCAGAGTTGAGGTCATAAGGCCTAGTCCTTGTCCAATAGGGGTTTATGTTTAGTGGTCTTTCTGGTTTATCAATAGGAAAATAAAGAAGCCAACAATATGTAGAAATTTGCTGAATTGAGGAATAATGAACTCTAATTAGGGGCATGGTTCATAAGAGATTTTAGATAAACTCCTGATGCTTTCCTTGAAGAAAGAAAGTTAACTTTCTTGTGTTTCCCAAGTCTTGCTATGATTGAATTCACTCCTCTCCCTTTCTGCACGAAGAATTGATGGAAGCTAAGAAAAGTGTGCAATTTTTTTTTTTGGGGTCAATAGAACAGTGGATATTACGTTTGAGAATTAAGGTAAAGCCTAGGTGAATTTAATACACAGAATTCTCATCTTAAAAGCTTTTTATGCTTTTTAAGAAGTTGCTGTGAATTTGCCCTTGTAGTGCATATAAACTGAGAACCTTGATTTGGTTGAATTATTGGTTCTCAGATATAAGTGATATTTTCCCACGAGGGACAATTGACAATATCTGGAGATATTTTTGGTTGTCACAACTGGTAAAGATGGGGATCCTGTGAGTGTCTGATTAAGGCCAAGAATGTTACCAAACATCCTACAAGGCATAGGACTGCTGTCCATATCAGTTCTCCATCCCAAAATGTCACTAGTGCTGAGGTAGAGAAACCCTGAATTAATGATCAAAAATAGTAGTTATCTAAGAGAAGCTTAAACTGACACTTGAGAAATATTTTCTTGAGCCCTGTATGTTGAACAACATTCTGAATAATACCCTTAAACTGAAGGATGAGGCATCATGACCAGCTAATAATGATATTGCTCATAGAAGGTAATCAGTAGACCATAATAATAAAAATGGGGTAATTATGGGCAGTTTTACATAAACTTACTGGCGTAAATATAATTACTAGAAAAAAAATACAGATTTTCCTAAATTCCAAAAAACGTGCTTTAAAAAAATGAGAAAGTGAATAAAATAGACCACACAGTGAGAGACCATTTATGTAAAGCTTCTTATGTTGAAGAAATAAAACAAAAAAGGGCAACTATAAAAAACAGGTACCTATGGGGAACAGAGAGAACAGGATGGATGAAATGGGATTGAAGTGAGATTCATAACCTCTTGTTTTGTATATTTGGGATTCAAACCATATTATATTTTATGTAATTATAATCAAATTTTAATGTTAAAAACTGTATAAGATTATTAATAAATAGTAATTCTCAAAATAAAAAGTCATATAACAGAACTACACATAAATTATATATCCAGTTGGTGGCTCACACATCCAAGAGTAACTATTTTGGGTTACTGTAAAGTCTAGTAATTTGTACCATGAAAGGAAGATGGGGGGAAAAAAAGAACTGCCAAACAAACAAGAACCCTAAAACAGTTTGTTGTTGGTAACATTGGTCTTGTTATTCTTAGATTGTTGGATGGATATTATGAGATGGAGCAAATGAAGAATTACAGTAATATTCTAATTCTGTTATTCCTTGTGCCATCAAGGATCTGGGATTCAGAATATAGAAAAAAGGGTCTACAGACTTAAGTTAGAGGAGAATAAAGAAAAATTCCATGGTCCTCAATTTGCACAGAACATATAATGAATCTGTGGTATGTTTTCTTTCACACACACACAAAGGAAGGAGGGAGGGAAGGAAAATCCTGTATGTGTTCGCTGAATATGTCTTGAATTAACACTCCAACCCAGTAACTGAGCATTCCTGATATCCAGACTGTGATTTGGAAATAGCATTTTCCATCAAAAGGGATCAGAGCTTTCTGGAGAAATGGCTGAATTCTGATCCAGGGAGGAAATGTATCAGATGATTCTGGGTTATCCTGCCATATCAGAAAATAAGGAAAACTGTGAAAGATTACTGGAGTTGTGTCAGCAGGGCCCAGGAGTCATGTCGAAGCTCCCACTGGCCCAAGGAGGACAATTAGAACATCAGGAAGGGGGGTAATAGCAATGCGTTCATGAGTTCATAATGATAATGAATAAGTAAGCAAGCAAGGTAAGGGATGCTAGTGAACCAGCTTATTTTTTGGAAAACTGGTAGAAGAATTAAATAATTAGGTATCGTTCCTGTATTTCCTGTATGAATGGTATTACTGGGTAACTAAATAGATGAAGGGGAAGTTCTTTTTATTGAGGTATCCTGGCTAATAAATGATAGAAGTAATGCTAGAGTAAGAATATTGCTTTTTTGTCCTTCCTGATGAAATAATGGATCTATGCATTTATCATCAATCACTGGTAATATATAAAGATAATAATAAATTGAGAGTTAACTAAGTATTGTGAGCTTCCTGATGGAAGAACGTAACACTATGAAGTAGTCTTGCAAAAGAAATTAAACCCAAATCCAATCAAGCATCTAGATCCAACTGTCAATTTATAAGAAATCCTGAATGCCGGAAAGCATGTTAACACCGTAGACGTGCAGTCAGTAAAGTCAAGATGGTGGGAGACTATATAAGACAAATGACCCAGTTTCTTTGATACGTCAAGTGCAAGGTAGGGAAAAGAGGTGAAGAGGGAACACAGATTAATATAGGCTTAAGAGACGTAACATCCAATCATAATCTGTGAATCTTGTCTAAATCCTGATTTAAATGAAACAACAACAACAAAAGAATAGCAGTCATATGCAGATTGGTGAGTTGAACACCGTTTGAATATTGGATATTAAGGAATTATTAGGTGGACTATGTTATTGAAATTATTTTCTAAAAAGTTTTTATCTTTTTGTAATACATAACAAAGTAGGTGTGGTTGGAAATCATCTATCTGGAATTTGCTTCAAAGTAGATAGGCGGGGATGGTAGCTGAGTGGCTGTGTGGGGATCCAGTATGCTATTCTGCTTCTGTTTGTGTTTAAAATTACTCTAAAAATGTATGTGTGTATTTGTGTGCGTGTGTGTTTTTGAATGAAACACTTTTTAAAGGCACTTATTTAACATTTTCAAAGTTTACTTAATTCCTCTTTTTCTTGAACTTTGTTTCATTTAATATAACTCGAGTTTTAGCCTAATATATTTATAAGCTTGAGTATCTTTCATTGGTCATCTTTTCCCATTTCTGTGAAACAAAATACATCCAAATGTTAACTCTTGAATTTTTATATAATGCAAATATACTGGTGATCATTATTAATACATAATTTATCAACATAGTATAAATATGCACTATAAAAATTTTGCCTATTAATGTGGAAATAACTGAGAACATTCAAATGAGAATAAGCTATTTATTCAGAACTTGCTATAGCAAGGGACCCTGCTACCATCACTTGTATTCGGCAAGCAGGGAAGTGGGAAAGCTTTAGAGTAAAACCAGGGGGAGGCTTTAGATGTGCCCTCATTGGTAGCTGTTAGCGTAGAGTAGCTGCCGGTGGGCTACCTAGAAGCAGAGTGTCCTTTGTAATTGGCTAAAGGAGCGCAGGGACTCTCTGTGGCTCCTCCTAAATTGAAAGCAGAGTCAGAGATTAGGGAAGCTGTCAATTATTAATCAGATCCTGTGTATATTGGGCCGACTGTTACAGGGGTTATTGCTTGGCTTCTGAACTGGTTGCTGCAGATAGTAGTCTAATTTCCTGGACTGGTTACTCTAAGTAGCAGACTGCCTTATTAGGTTGGTTTCTACAGGCTGTGGATTAGATTTTCATTTTTATGTATACTCTGGTCATTGTCCATTTTTATTATTTTTTTGAGAGGGAGTGTGTGCGTGAGTGGGGTGAGGGAGGGGCAGAGGCAGAGAGGGAATCTTGACTTGAGTCTCAATTTCATGACCCCCAGATCATGACCTGAGCCGAAATCAAGAGTCAGATGCTTGACCGACAGAGCCACCCAGGCGCTCCAGAAGTTATTTTTATTATAAGTGTATCTCTTTAAATGAGACTTTCTCCCCAGCTAGTTCACTCTAATTGTTGAAAAATATTAAATTTTTCTAGAATGAGAAATTGTTATCTGGGAAATCTTGTTCACAGAAGTGAGTAGAAGGGTGTAGCTGGAGCTTGTTACAGTGCTGTTATCAGCCCTTGGACCTTCCGTCAAGTCAAGCACCAAACATCAGTTAGTGATCCTTTATCAAGTTATTTTCATTGGTGTATCAGTGGAAAGACAACTGGCTTGTGTCTTCCTTTCCTTTTGTTAAAAGGAATAAACTAGAAACTCATTGAGTGGCAAAAGGATTTGTTACCTGGAGTCATTTACTTTCTCAACATCAAGGCCATTATTTCAAAATGTCCCTTTGTCAGGCATTCTATTCTGGAGGTTTAGTGTTTGTTTTTTGTTCTTGTTTTTTTTTTTTTCTTTTTGAGATTTTCTCTTTCTTTCTTTCTTTCTTTCATCTATCTATTTACCTATCTATCTATTTATTTAGAATCTCAAGCAGATTCCATGCTAAGTGTGGAACCCCACATGGGGCTTGAGCTCATGACGTGAGCCAAACTAATTGTCGGATGCTTCACCAGCTGAGCCACCCAGGTGCCCCATCCTGGAAGTTTTTATGTGCAGTGGTATATATCATCAATTGTAAGATTCAGGACAGGTGATGGTTAGTTTTTACTTTTTCATTTTTTAAGTGTGTATGTGTGTGTGTGTGTGTGTGTGTTTCACCTGTTTTGTGAGGTAGAAAAGCTGTTCAGAGCATCTGTAGGACTTCCTAGACTATAGGCACTTTTACCTTCATGGATCCCTCCTACCACAATAATATTAATATTAAAAATTATATTTCATGTAACTAAATATTTTTGTATTTTATTTTTTCTGTCATGCAAAATTTCATAGTTTTCATGGGCTCTAAAAGTATTATTTTCATATGATGTGAGAGAAAAAACATTTACTGTATCTCTCAAAGTTCATTTTGTTTTCCTTCTGATTTTAAAAGAAATTAAGTGTCTGACTCTTGCAGGCAGAGAAAGTAAATTATATGGTTTCATTTACTTGTGGAATAACATGGTGGACATTAGGAGAAGGAAAGGAAAAGTGAATTGGGGGAATCAGAGGGGAGATGAATCACGAGAGACTGTGGACTTTGAAACAAACTGAGGGTTTTAGAGGGGAGGGGGGTTGGGTGAGCCTAGTGGTGGGTATTAAGGAGGGCATGGATTGCATGGAGCACTGGGTGTGGTGCATAAACAATGACTCTTGGAACATTGCATCAAAAACTAATGATGTGTTTTATGGTGACTAACCTAACACAATAAAGATTTTTAAAAAATGTCTGACTCTTGGTTTCAGCTCAGGTCATGATCTCAGGGTCCTGAGATTGAGCCCCACATCGGGCTGTGCGCTCAGCAAGGAATCTGCTTGAAATTCTCTCTCTCCCTCTGCCTCTGTCCTTTCCCCTGCTCTCTCGCTCTCTCTTTCTCTCCAAAGAAAGAAAGAAAATATTTTTTAAAAAAGAAATTAAATATTTGAGCCTCCTGAAAGCACTGTGGGTCCCAGGCACTGGGCCTCCTCTGCCTCCTGGGTATACATCAGCCCTTTGGGCTGTTGACAAGGGAAAAATGGTTTCAAAAAGCAAGGATTTCACCTTGACTACTTTAAGGACAATGGAGCCATTTTGGGAAAAGATGCAAATCTTATGCTAAGACCTAGACTTCAGATCCCTGAAATTTTTGGTGTCCCGACATGGCTTGGATGGTCTTTGTGTCTTCTCAGGCACTGTTCATTTTAAAGATTTGGGCAAGATTAGTGATCTATCTCAGCCTCAGTTTCTCAGTGCCTGCCTCAGGATTGTTGTGAGTAGTAAATGAGGTCTTTCAGTCCTAATACAGTGCTGGGCACATGATAAGCACAGATAACAGAAGATTGTAGAATGGTGATGATGATAAAGGATATATCTTGAGTGTAGACTTTATGGATGTTTTAAAGGGTTGAAAAGTTACAGAACCTAAGTAAATAGGACACATACTCTTTCTTTCTTTCTTTCTTTCTTTCTTTCTTTCTTTCTTTCTTTCTTTCTTTTTAAAAGATTTTAATTTTAAGTACTCTCTATACACAATATGGGGCTTGAACTCAGCCATGAAATCAGGAGTCACTTGCTCATTGACTAAGCCAGCCAGGCGCCCTGATGGGACATACATTCTTGAATAGGACACACTACCTCTCTTCAATACTCAGTTAGACTGCAACTGTTTTCTCTCACTCTCATAATTCTGTGATACATGTTTAAGTGTCTCTATTTTCAGTGGTCACAAATCTAGGCTTTGAGAGACCTAATGTGCTCAGGGACACACATTTCCTATGCAAATAAATCATTGAGTTCAAGTCTAGTGATTTTTTTCACTCTCTGATTATTTTTTCTTTGTTTTTTTTTTTAAATTCTCAAAGACTTTTTGTAGAGGTCAGACATTCCAGGGTAGCCTGATCTTAGAATGGTGGCAGGATTCTTCTTCGCCCCAGAAATCTAATTTTTAAATATTTCCTCTGGAAGATCCAGATGGGAGAATCAGGATTCTTTTAGAACTGCCACCTGCTCTAGTAATTGCAAAAATTCTGGAAATAATATTGCTGTAAGAATGTTGAGAAAGTGTCTGATTTGTTCGATATTGTGTGTGTTTACTGTGTTTTAAATCTTGTAACATTTTTAACATTTCTAAGCTATGTTAATCTTATAGGTTTTATCCATTGCTGGCAACATTTTATTGAAATAGTGCTGTTTGATTAATTGATAAGGTTTTACTAGCTTCCTAACTTTTAGAAGTAAAAGAAATAGTAATAATTATTACAGAAGGATTGTGTCCTAAGTTAGCACCCACTCCCCTATCTTGATCTCTTAATTTTTTTCTTACCCCTAAGCACTTACAGATTGCTTTTGCCTTGCTAAGAGATCCAAGATCTTTGCTTTAGAGACCTATTCTCTTAACATTAACTGGTACTAGAATACTATTTTCCGAGTTTGATTTAAATATATATTGAAAATAGAAATAATATTCCTATTGTATTTCCTTTTAACTTGTGAAGTGGAGCATGGCATACAAATGGTATTCTCAGTATTTCAAATAATTACCTTCTTACTGTGCAAGTTCTATTCAGCATATAAAACTCATCCAGTTTTGTTGTAGATGCAATCTGATTATTACATGTTGACAAGGTCATATATCTATTAATTGGATTGGAGATGGGATACAAAATTGCTGTAATTATTGTAATTTTCTAGCTAATTGCAGGGTTGGTGGTGAATATTTTACTTCTGCAAAATGAAAAACAGTATTCCATCAGAAGTTGTTTTATGGGGTTTCAGACATTTTGTTTTATATCTTTGTTGCTTTTTGCCCACAAAGTACCTCTTTTGTATTTTTTGTGTATTGATCTGCCTCTGAATGTCAGAGTGCTCATTGGAAGGGATCAGTGGAAGCAGGCACAGGCAGAGAGCCGAGTAGTACTCTCAGCTACCTCTTTGTTCTGGTTGCCACGTTACGTCTATTGTTTATTTATAAATTGGAGTAGTCTCCTTTCAGACCTATAATAAAGGTTGGATGGGTCAGAACCAATTGAGAGAAGGATCGTCTTCGCTGCTCTCTTGTCACCTGTGCCACATTCAGAAATATTCCCTGAAATAAGCATTTTTTAAAATTAAATTCAGATTGTGCATCCTTTTTTTTTTTGTATTAAAAATACGTGAATTATTTGTTAGCCCACTTAGTATTGTAATACGGAGCTTATTTTTCATGTTCTCTCTCATACTTTTGCTTTATTTAAGCTGAGCTAGCTTCCAAAGCTGGAAGCCAAATCGACATTTAAAAATAATGGTATGTACACAAGGTGAGTGTGTTTGGAGGATTGCAGATGGATGGGGACTGAGCTACTGAGGGGGAGTTGGGAGCTCACTGCAGAGGATGGTAAAAGCAGACTGATGTTTATTCCCTGCTGAAATATAAACTGGAGGCGCAGGTGAAAATTGCCAAACCTAATGAGCAATTTGGCAGATAAGACGGGCTGTCAGGTGACCGCAGATCAACAGCAGGCACACTGTCTGCGAACCAACTTTTTTGTTCCAGAGCACTACATTTAAATACCATAAATACGATTTTTTTTCATCGATATTTGGTATCACAAAGATGCCTCTTTTACCTTTCAGGTTTCCAATTAAAGAGCCAGTAATCAACATATGGTGATTTTGGTCATAAAATTACATTAAACTTGTGAAATGTTTCCTCCATAAAAAAAAAACCAAAAACCGGACAAAATGTATCTTCCACACATCAGAACACAAGTAATATGAGGTCTTAAAATATACTAATAAAATATAAGTGATCACTTGCTTCATTGGGCTGAAACATTTCATCTGTGGTCTGTATGTTGGAACATTCCCAAGTAACTTTGTAGTCTTTTCAATGTTCTTGTCATTTATATCTACTTACTTTACCAGAGAATCCTTTCTTTCCATGGAGGGCATGAACATTTAGGTGCATGGCTTCTCCCCCATTGAGGCTGTCAGTATTTTACATTGTGTAAGGGGCATTTGAAAAAGATACTTGTGTCTTTGTAGAATTGTAGCTGTTGGTCCCTAAACTTCGGGGTCTGCTTCCCCTCTTTTTACCACGGGGAGCCTTAGTCTCAAGTAAAGGAATGCAGTCTGTGGTTATGGCATGGCAATGGCTTGGGACTTCATGATCAACGAGCTGACTTACTGACCAAAAGGTCTGAACCCGTACTGTAAGCTCCCTTGGTGGCATTTCCAACGCCTGACTTGGAGTCCAAGCATATTTGCACTTCCTCTGTGGCGTCAGTATTTCTGAGCTGTCTCTAAGCAGAATAAATATTTGTTCCTTATATTCTTTAACTACATCTATGTGAAGCACTTAATTTTTAACAAATCCCTATACATATGGAATATAATATTTTACAGTTAGTAATAGTGACTGTCCATCCATTAGTCAGAGGAGCATTCGTTTTTAGAAGTTCTCTGCCCCGTGTAATCACGTGGACTTTTAGCCTGTAGTTAGCAGGTGATCCTTGGGCAGGGCTTTCATCTGAAAAAGCTTGCCTGTAGGGGGGTTCACAGTGCTGCCTCGGCAGGATCTCCACACCTCTGACATGTGGCACGTTGGGAGGGGGTAAGTTACACGCTCTACTAGAAGTTGCCTTTGAAATTAGACCCAAACCATGTGGAACTGGACCCCTCTTGCGTGAAGCTCTCGGTATCTGTCAAAACTTGCTGCAATTGTAAGAGAAGAACACTTCTTACAGATTTGTCCCCCCACCCCACCCTCCCGTTTTCTGCGCTGCCTGAATACTTCTTCCTTTCTCCCTTCTTTTTGCCCTTGGGCTCTTACGTTTTACTTGACCCTGAGGTCTTGCCTTGTATTCTTGCTTCTGTATAGGACTCTACCTTATTTGCCCAAATATATTATCTATCAAATACAGAAATAGTTAGTGATACTTAAAAATTTGTAAAGGTAATGTAGCTATGGATATATTAAGAAAGTACAGTTCAGGGCCGCCTGGTTGGCTCAGTCCTTAAGCGTCTGCCTTCGACTCAGGTCCCTGCTTCTCATCTTTTTCTTAAATAGAAACCAATAGCCTTGGGACGCTTGGGTGGCTTAGTCATTAAGTGTCTGCCTTTGGCTCAGGTCCTGATCCCAGGGTCCTGGGATCGAACTCCACATCAGGCTCCCCGCTCAGCAGGGAGCCTGCTTCTCCCTCTCCCACTCCCCCTGCTTGTGTTCCCTCTCTCACTGTCTCTCTCTGTCAAGTAAATAAATAAAATCTGGAAAAAAAAATAGTTTAAATCAAAGCAAGAAAGCCCATGTCCAAATGGAAGTCAGAAGTGTAGTACATATAAAAAAAATCTAAAAAAAAAAAAAAAGAAGTGTAGTACATAGAGAATATAATTGTATGAAAATGTTTTAGTAGACAAGATTAGATTGGAAACAAGATTTCTCTTTCATTTTCCCATTCTAACCAGGTGTGTAGGTTCTCTTTCCTGTTAGCGCATGTCACAGAGAGACCCATATTGTGGATTATTTTGTCAGCATGAAAGCCTGCCACATAAAATCTTTTCTTCTCTTCTTGCTGCACTGGATATAGATCTCTTGTTTACTTCTTGAGACTGTGTTTGCTTATTTATTTTTTCATTGCTTTTAATGTCAGAAATGGCTTTGCATTCCCAGTTGTGTTTGCTCCTGTGCCCAGCTGGAGATGGGCTTCATATCTCAGAACCATTGTGTCAGCCCCAAGTAGTGAAAGACTGAGAGGAAGTTACACAAAAGGCACAAGGCGCTTGGTAAATGCACCTGTGATATTTTAACCCCTTCTGATTTTTTTCTTGGAATGCACAGATAGTAGTCTCTGTGAGGGCCACGCTTGAAAGAAAAAAAAGCTTAGGTCTGCCTCAGTGTGTGAATTCATTATGTTATTTTGTATTGACTATGTTCACTTACATTGACTTATAAATTAATCCTAAATTAATTTTCAGCGATCAGTTTATTCCCTACATTTCAGCAGATAGTGTTTCTCCTTATAAAGAGTCTGCTCCTTGCAGAGTGTGCTCTTGTATGGCTTGTATGGCTCAAGATGTGTGAGTGCATGTAAGGGTATTCGTGCTCGAGGAGCATGTCTGAGAGAGGATCAGTAGTGCCTTCTCGCAGAGATCTTTCTTCTTCAGCTCTTTCCAGTCTTACATTGGAGACTTCCTTTAAATATTTCCCCGTATTGGCAATTGATAGCATGTAAGTCTAGAATTTTCATAACTCCAAAAAAGGGGATAATGCTCTCATTACCTCCTCTATTTTCTCTCCTTCTTGGTCTCATCGATCCAAACCACTGACCGTGCTTCTCCTTAAATACTGTCACACTGTGTGTTCCCGGCCCGATTGCTTTTCTATTTGTATTCTCTCTCAAAGTTGTAGAACGTTTTCTGTCAGTCCTGGGGATTAAGCAGCTACCATTTTCAGCCCTTTCTTAGAGAGTGACAGAGAAATGCAGCAGCTGTGTTTCCACCAAATCATATGGCAGCGTTTCCTTGTTCGCTGAATGGGACCCTGGTAATAATAAGAAACTTACATATATACCTATGTTTGAGTATATGTATACATATACACAACTGATATCTAGTGAGCTTATATGTGGAAGGAATATAAGAGTAACTTCAGGAAAATGTAGCATTTTATTAGGATGATCCCCATGTTTACAGATGGGAGATTGCAATGGGATCAGTTTAGGAAGCCTCAGACCAACCGTAATATGGGAAAAGGCATTTCAAAAGATAGGTTTACTCAGCCTATCATCAATTTAATTAAAATGTAGTTTGTACCATGGCTGTTCTATTAGTTAATTTGTTATTTAAAGCAGCTTGAGAGGTATTTATTTTACATATAGAATTTGTGTTAATGAGTTGGAAAAGAGTATTCCATTGCTTGGCAGAGATGTTAAGCCTTAAAAGTCATATAGATGTTTATTTATTTTTAAAGATTTTATTTATTTGAGAGAGAGGATGAGAGAGAGAGACCGCAAGTGGGGAGGGGCGGAGTGGGAGGGAGAAAGGATCTGAAGCAGACTCCGCACTGAGTGTGGAGCCCCACATGGGGCTTGATCCCATGATCTTGAGATCATGACCCGCGTTGAAACCAAAAGTTGGACACTTATCTGACCAAGCCATCCAGGTGCCCATGTAGATGTTTATTTTAGTAACATTCTAGACCTTTCCATAAAGGATCCAAAGGATGGCTTTGGGGATTATTGCATACATTGGTGGTAGTTTCAAATATGAGGTATCATTTTCATTGTTTAACCTCCATATCAGGTTCCATTCCTTTTTTTTTTTTTTTGAAGATTTTATTTATCAGGTTCCATTCTTCAATGGTTTTACAAGTTGCTAATAATTCTGTTTTGAACAGAGGCTTTAAAGTGACTGAAGACTAGTTCTAATGATTCTTCAGGAATGCATTTACCTAAAGTCCTTTTTTCCTTTTTTTTTTTTTGTATTACTTCACCTTGTTTTCTTCTTTTGATTGTAAAGAAGTGGATTTTTGGCCATTCACCAATCTTTTAAAGAATCAAAAATTTTCTTTTTTTCTTTTTTTCTTTTTTAAAGATTTTATTTATTTATTTGTCAGAGAGCGAGCGAGCACAGGCAGACAGAGGCAGGCAGAGGCAGAGGCAGAGGGAGAAGCAGGCTCCCCGCTGAGCAAGGAGCCTGATATGGGACTGGATCCCAGGACGCTGGGATCATGACCTGAGCCGAAGGCAGCCGCCCAACCAACTGAGCCACTCAGGCGTCCCAAGAATCAAAAATTTTCTTATGGTTTGTCTCCCTCCCAATCCCATCTTGTTTCTTTTCTTCTTTTTCTGCCCCCCTAGTCCCCCATGTTGCATCTCCACTTCCTCATATCAGGGTTGCTGGGGGAGGGGGTTGGGAAAGGGGGGTGGGGTAATGGACATTGGGGAGGGTATGTGCTATGGTTAGTGCTGTGAAGTGTGTAAACCTGGCGATTCACAGACATGTACCCCTGGGGATAAAAATATGTTTATAAAAAATAAAAATTAAAAAAAAATTTTCTTAAACCTAGCACCCTTTTTCTTTTTGTGTTTCCTTATTTTTCACTCATTTTTGTGGCCACTCTGTACTTCTCTAGCCTGTAAGTTTTATAAAGCAAAGAATCCTGTCTTCATCATCACTCTGCAGAAACTGGCTCAATGCTTTGCATTCAAGAAGTATATGCCCCTTTCCTCTCAGCCCCAAGAGCATGGCAGTGGTATCAAGGAAGGGTGTAAAGCATAGACTTGGTCACAGTTGGTTTAGAGGGGTAGACGGTCTATTCATTTCAATTTCTAAATAATGCAGTGTGATGAAAGACTTTGTATATAAAATTTCTGTAGATCCAAGTTCAAATGTGTTCTTGATCTTATAATTTTATTTACAATTGTCCTAGCATTCCTTTATTTTTTTTAGAGATTTTATGTATTTATTTGACAGAGAGAGAGATAGCGACAGAGGGAACACAGGCAGGGGGAGTGGGAGAGGGAGAAGCAGACTTCCCGCTGCACAGGGAGCCTGATACAATAAGGGGCTCGATCTGAAGACTCTGGGATCATGACCTGAGCTGAAGGCAGATGCTTGCTTAATTGACTGAGCTACCCAGGCGTCCCCTGTGCTGGCATTCCTTTAACAGAATGGTTTTTTACACTGAAGAAGTGTTTTATAGTACTTTCTATTCATTATAATTTTATATGTATTTTAATTTTTGTACCTTCTCCAAATTGTAAATGTATATGGAGACATCACAAATAATTTTCTCCATCTATATCCTCAATTGGATATGCGTGATTAGTGGCCAGTGTAAAACTATTAGTGTAGAAAATTGAGATTCTTAATTAGAAAAAATATCTACTGAAAGCACAACTAAAATGATTGCTGTCTGCTTTTAGTTACGTCATCCATCTTTATTCGCTTCCTTAATTTGAAGACATACTAAATGGCTGCATTTTTGTTAAGCTCGTAGTATAAGGCTTAATTGCTTCAGGAGAGAAGTTTGATTTAGCTATAGATAATTTTATAGTTGTGGTTACTTTCCTTTACTAACTTTAAAGACAGAGTATATACTTAGAGAAAAAAATAAAAATAAAACAACAATTTTGATCTTAACCCATTAAGTAACTACTAGAGCACAACTATATTCTTCAGAACTTGGTTTTTGTAGACCTTGATTCCGCTTTATTCATCTGCAGTAAATGATGCTTTGCCATCGTTGGTGATGCAAAATCTTGATGTGTGTGGTCTGTTTTCTTTTGCAAGAGTCACACCTGCCATTACAGTGGTGTCCTGAAGTGTCTGGAAAAGGGGTGTGTGTGTGTGTGTGTGTGTGTGTGTGTGTGTGTGTTGCAGTGATTCTTTGCCTTTATATGTTCAAAAGTATCACCCCTTTTTATTGACTGAAGCCTGAGTTTTAATATAGGCTTTTTTTTTTTTTTACTTTAAGGAAGTATTTATATTAAAGAGTATAATTGCGATATCAAAGGATACTATCTGAGATGAAGGTATTGTTTATAAAACTAATCGGACAATGTTTTTTCTATATGATGAAAATACTATGTTTTTAAATAAATGAAATGTTGTATTTCCTAGTGTTTTGCCTACTCATCCACTAATCTTATTGGTAATACTGTCTTTGCGAGTACCTTCTAATAATATAGTTTAAAAACATCAAAATAATATAAGAATATTTTTCACGGTTCTTCACCATTACTTACTATGTATCACTCCAGTGTTCCTTGAAAAGATCTACTAAGTATATGTGGGAAAATACAGTTACTTTGTCTCTGTAACTTGATTATGATCAAATGTGCTTCATCTTTCTGAAAAATGTAAGAAATCAGATTATAGTAGTATTTGTTGCTTACCTTTTCATAGTCAAGACACATCTAATTTAAATGGGGTATAGGCCACATCTAGAACCACTAATCATGTTGTTAAATTAATTGAAATAATTTCTTGTTGCTTCTTAAAAGTCATTTAACTTTTGAAAAACAGCATTTAGGAGGCTTGAATTAGGAAATCTTTTCAGTGAAATTGAGCCACTTCTGAATGAATGTTCTATAAAGTCAGCACAGTCTGTTCTAAAGAGATTGATTCAACTGTAGCACAGTAAATATTATAGAAATTGTGATGAATATGCAACTTTAGACAGCTTTCCTCTTTTTAAAAATTTAACCCTAATCAGGAAAAAAGACTATTATTCAATATTGTTACATTGCATATTTCACCCTTGTCTTTATGATTTTCTATTTTGTGAGATCATTTATCTTTTAAGTTTTTTATTAAATAAAACTTGAAACATATGCAAAACTGAAGAGAGCAGTGTACTGAAATGCCATACCCACCTCTCAAGTCTAACAATTATCAATTTATGCCCAATCTTGCTTCATGTTTACTACACCAAGTGGGATTACTTCAAAGTAAATTCCATACCTCAGATAATTTCTTCTGAAAATGCTTCAGTATATGTTTCTAAAAGATAAAAACTTTTTAATGTAATCCCATACTGTTTCAGAAAAGACAGTATTTCCTTAATGCTACGTAATGGTATTGAAATCACTGTTTTATACATATGGTTTCATATTAGGCTTGTTTAAATCAGGATCCAAAGAAAATTTACACATTGCATTTGACACACAAGCATACATTATGGTTTATTCAATGAAATTGGATTTTTTCCCCCTGTGGTTTTTCTCTCTCTGAACTTTGCTGAATCCATCCCTGTGGTGTCAGCCATGTTTCTGTGTTTCCTGTATGAGATACAGAGTCTTGGTTTGATTCTGGTTTTGATTTTTCCACAGTGATATCTCTAGGTGGTGGCGTGTGGTTCCATCAGGAGATGAGTAGTCTGGTTGTTTCTCATTCTGCAGTGTTAGCAGCATTGGTGATTCCTGCATGGACACATTATTTGTTTCTATATTTGCAACATGTTAATTGTCTTTTAATTATTAGCTAGAATATTTCTATAAAGAGAAATTTTTCCTTGACATCTAGTTTATTACCCTGTGATATCTTTTGCACAGGAAAAGACAGACCAGATGCTTAATTCCATTTCTTTCTTTACCAATTTTCAGAATAGTGAGTTGGTTTTCTAGGCTAACATCCTCTTGGTTTCTTTTTTCCTTTCCCCACCTTTAAAAATTGTGTCATTAAGAACTTAAAAACATTGACATATTATTTCAACCTATTACATTATTATTTTTACTTGTGCTCAAATTGCCACATTTGTAGTAGTGACACCTGTCTAGTCTGGCTCCTGGATGCTTTTGATAAGAGCATTCTTGCTTTTTGCAATGGCAGTGTATTCCATGCTCATCTTATACATTTTCTGCCTCATACCTGGAATCAGTAATTTCTTTAAGCATTTTTGCCCTGTTATTAGGAAAGCATATTCAGAAGTCACTATGTGGGTACACTGTTTTTATTTTGCTAAGCTTAATAGTAAGTTAAAATCAAGAGCATCATGGTCAAATTTCAATTTTCAAAGTCATGCCAGAGAGTGTAGTGAATCTATTCATGATTATTTGAAAGTTCCATTTTTTTAAAATTTCTTTTTCCTAGATTTATTGAGAAATAAGTGACATATGTCACTGTTTAAGTTGAAAGGCATACAGTGTGATGGCTTGATTTACATATGTTACAGAATAATTACAACAGGTTCAGCTAACATCCTTTTTCTCACATGGGTATAATACAAAGTAAAGAAAGAAAAGGGAAAAAGAAAAATGTTGTGCTTGTGATGAGAACTATTAGAATTTACTCTCTCACAAACTTTTCTGTATATTCCACAGTGGTGAGCAGTAGTCGTGCTGTATATCACGTCCCAGTACTTGTTTGCCTTGTAACTGGACGTGTGTGCCTTTCAGCCATCTTCCTCTGATGTCCCCTCCTTGAGGTTTTCAGTTTTTGCATATGTGGCTTTTCTTTTTTAAATTGAAGTCTCCTTGGCATACAGTGTTACATTAGTGTCAGGTATCCAATGTCGTGATTTCAGAGAAGTATATACCTTAGGATGTGGCCACCACAGGGGTAGCTGCTGTCACCACACAACACTGTCACAACACCACTGGTTATGTTCCCTGGGCTGTACCTTTTATCCCTGTGACTTACTCATTCCATAACTAGAGAGAGAGGAATCTTTTTAAGGGCACTGATCAATCAAATGTGTTCTCCATGTCAGTTCCAATTTGCCTGTATTTGGATTCTGATGAACGTTTTAGTAACTGTAAGACTAATGTTCCCATGGGCACTGAGGACCATGCCTTTGACAAGCTCGTACTTGGCAGGTGTCAGGTGTCAGAAGCAGTGGTGGGCCCTTGTGCTTGGCCTTCAGGAGGACGGCAGAACGCACGTCTAGCACGGTGCAGGTGTTGGGAGGAGCACCGCGAAGCAATCCAGACATTTTGACAATGACTGGTAGCCAGTGTTTTAAAATTTTGTTTGCTTGCTGTTGTCCTCCCCTCCCCGAATAATGAAGAAGAAATGGTATCTCAGTTAATGAGATATTTGTTCCTGGTGAAACTGAGTGGCCAGAAAATTGTGCCAAACTATTATGTCTTTGGAAGGCACCGTGTTAGGGAAATTGGTCATAGTCTGGATTGCTGAGTTTTGGAGAGGTTTTTCCTAGTCCGGTGTGTCTTAGCATAAGCTTTCTCGTCCCTAAGAGTGGCATATGGGTCCCACTCCCACAGTCTTCACCACATCCTAGTGATCTCATATTCTACATTTCATCTTCCAAGGGCGCCCTCATGGGTGGTGTCTGAAGTGGGACGTGAAATCATGGAACTGTGGAAACAGAATATTCGATCTTAACATACACTTTCAATTTATTATCTCATATTTTAAAAATTATCCTTTCTTTTATGTGTTTAATAATGTTTATATTAATGGAGTTGAGAATATATTTAAATGGTAAATAAATAAAACCACTACAGTTTTGCATGCTTAAGAAGTGGTTTTATTTTATTTTTTTTTTTAATTTTTCTAATTGTGCTGTATTGTCAGGAGGGACTCGAGCTACCAGATCTGTCTCCTATCCGAACTCTCACAGCAGCCCTTCTGTCCAGTCCATTTGCTTAAGAAGCTACCTCTCTTCTTTTGCCCCAGTGCTTTAAAAACTTTCAAAAGCTTCTCAGTACATTTCAACAAAGTTAAAACGAATAGTGTGTTTCATTAAGGTTTGTGAGAACTGTTTTGTGTCTTTCTTTCAACTGCATCCTTTGTATCCTGTAACTAGCGCCCTTCGATGAGTTTCTTGTTTGGGTCCAGGCCTCCTTAGCTCCAAGCACCCTGTTTTCTCCTTGTGTGGTAAAGCTTCTTCTCTGTCCTTGTTGCACACCCCGCTAACCCCATCTTATAGTTCAGGACTCTGCTGAAGTCCCAGTTTCTCTCATAGGTCTGCCCTGATTCCATAGATTTGCTGTGTGGTCCTGGAGTGCCTTGTACTCTTCCTAAGTCCAGGAGCATAGGGAATTTGTCTGGTTCCACGACTGCTGTGCTGGTAAACGTCTTAAAGCTGAATCTGTGAAAAGCAAAAAAGACGTGACTTTGTAGCATTTGTCCATGTAAATGCTCTTATTGTGGCCAATTTCAAGTTAGTGATGTTCCTGAATAGAGTCCTTAAGAGAGGCATGGTGGCACACTGTTACAGGGGATTTCTACCAGACAGATGCAGTGGGTACGTCATGAGCAAAGGTAATGATAAAATGTAAAATAATTGGGAAGTGGAGTGTTTGAGTGTTTGTTATCTTTGTTTTTAATATAATTTATTTGATTGTAAGTTTCTATAATTTTTAATAATGACTCTAATAAGCAATTCTCAGAAATTTAAAATGTAATCTTTTCTCGTGAGATGGTGTGAGCCATCTCTAGAAATCCTTTGTATCAAGCACATTTTTTGAGTTGATTAGAACCTGTAGAATAAAGTAAGTATGATAAGTAGTTACTGGAGACAATTCTAATTGAGAGACGCTTGGAGCAATTGTGGGATAGATCCGTGGAGGAAGGAGAGAGAAGTTAAAAGGTGGATAGATCTCTAGAGTTCCTGTATTTAGACACTGACTAGATTGGGTAAAGGGGGTCAGCATATTCAGATTCTGACCAAGATTGTATTAAAAACGTATATAACCACGCCCTCTCTTTTGGCTTTTTATTTTCATGTCATTCTTGGCATTTATTTTCACATCTATGCTTGGACATATGTGGAAAGGTAAAGAGAAACATGAGCTGTGACTTCCTAGTTTCCTAAGCCTTTCTGACGGTCGTCCTTTGCGGGACTCCCAGTAGCAGAGCTGACAATGTGCTCAGCGTCCTGTGGTCCCAGTGGTGCACATCAGCACCTCAGATTTTAACCTGATGAGAAGTAAAGGAGGTGTTCTTTTTCTCTTTGGTCTTTTCCAGTGACTTAGCTGTCGTATAAAAATATTTAATGTGTATTTTTGGTATTTTAACTCAGTAAATGTGTTTTTGAGATCGAGCCAGCCTCTGATAGGCAGTATGTTCTTAATGAGTCCTATGATTAATTCATAAAGATACTGAATACTATTTCTTTTCAAAAGGAATTTCTATTTTTTCCTTTTAGAAATGCAAGTACAAAAAGAATATGGTTTGTCAAATCATCATTTAATGCCTTGTAAAGATCTTCCACTTAGGTCATGATAATTTTTTTAAAAATATATTTATTTGTCAGAGAGAGTGAGAGCGAGAGAGCAAGCACAGGCAGACAGAGTGGCAGGCAGAGGCAGAGGGAGAAGCAGGCTCCCCGCCGAGCAAGGAGCCCCATGTGGGACTCGATCCCAGGACACTGGGATCATGACCTGAGCCAAAGGCAGCCACTTAACCAACTGAGCCACCCAGGTGTCCCTAGGTCATGATAATTTTTACCCATAATTTGCTCTCAGGTATGTGAGATTTTTTGACATTGGAGGTTTCAAAGGTTTTAAAGATTTGACGTCTCTCTTTATTTTTTTTTTTACCCCTTGGTAAAGGAAGACCAGTGTTCAGTCCCAAGCCTGTTATGGAATGCATGATACATAGTTGGAAGACTTGCTTAGAATAAATAAATTCCAGTTAATTAATTTTTCCAACATACACCGAGTAAGTTCTAAAATATTTTATTTATTTATTTGACAGATAGAGATCACAAGTAGGCAGAGAGGCAGGCAGAGAGAGAGGAGGAAGCAGGCTCATGCTGCTCAGCAGCAGAGAGCCCGATGTGGGGCTCCATCCCAGGTCCTGGGATCATGACCTGAGCCAAAGGCAGAGGCTTTAACCCACTGAGCCACCCAGGAGCCCCACACCGAGTAAGTTCTAAACATGTTAGAATAAGTCACCTGTGTATATCCTGTTAATTTTGGTATTTTAAAGCTCACTTCTTTTTGTATAAATATGTAGTGGATACTGTATAGACCCAGTAACATACATACTGTGTTATCTAGTAGATAAGGGTTTATGTTGATCTCTAAAATAACAACAGTAGTTAATAAAAATAGGGGATTATGCAAAAGGAAAATGTAAGTCGAATTTGAAAAATGAAGACAAAGGTAAAGGAAATTTACGTACGTGCACTCTGTTGCATTTATCACATAGTATTCCAGTCCACAAAACTTCGCATTTGCTTCCTGGCAGCTAATGTGTAAAGGGAAATAAGAAAAATCTTGTAATGTTTCCTTCTTTACCGACTCTCCTGACCAACACGAGCTCTGTCAGACTCCTGGCAGACGTACACAATGTTAGTCTGTCTACCCATGAGATTCTTTACGATTGGCTCTTCTTATTTTTCTGTGATTGGCCATACTGCTTAAATTTCTTTGAGCTGATTACGTGTCATGCAAGAAAGAGCTCATTTCTGTGGAAGCATGTTGATGTCCACTGTTCTGAATAGTTTAACAGGCAGAGAATCTAGAGAGGAAGATAAAGAGCAAAAAAGAAAAAATGTAAGTGAATCGAAACTAATTTCACAAGAATGAATTTACCATCATATGTGCTGCTATTTCTGGGCATTTACTTTGCTTTTGAATTATCACCTTATTCTGCTATAACTTGCATGCTTGCATTATAATAGATTTTTTTTTATATAATAGCTTTTATATGAGTACAAGTGTATATAAAAGGAGGAAACATGTAAGTGCATGTAGATATTCAAGACCACTCCAGTGGGGGCCCCTGATTCATGAAGAAGTTAGCATGGATCTGCTGGAGCTCAGTGGTGGGTGAATGGGGAATGAATGATAATAGATTAATCTTGCTTGTTGGACAGACAAGATATAGGAAAAAAATGATGGACGTATTCTTTCTTGGAAGCCCCATTCTGCTGTTTATACCTTTTATTTACCCATCGTTGAGATGTGAATTATCAGAAAAACACTTCACTGATGTTTGCTACTGAAGCTACTAAATTGGTAGTTTTGCCTGAATTACTGGATCAATTCAACCCAAGTTCCTAAATTGACTAAAGCATTTGACAAGACAGTTTTGGAGAAAATACAGACTATTTCACAAGATTGTAGTAACACGTTATATGAAAGTATAGATTAAGGGCATCCAACACATTTCTGTTAATTCTAGTATATGTTCCTGACATAGATATAAGAACAAATGTCATCATGGTTACAAAAGCTGATGTAAAACTCAGGCATTGTAATAGTCACGAAGTAGGATATTTCCAATATTCTTTTTTTTTTTTTAAAGATTTTATTTATTTGACAGACAGAGATCACAAGTAGGCAGAGAGGCAGGCAGAGAGAGAGGAGGAAGCAGGCTCCCCGCTGAACAGAGAGCTCGACGCGGGGCTTCATCCCAGGACCCTGAGATCATGACCTGAGCCGAAGGCAGAGGCTTTAACCCGCTGAGCCACCCAGTCACCCCTCCAATATTATTTTCTAAAGGTTAACTGTCAGGGTTTAGGTCCTCTAAAGAAAAAGTTTTAAAATGGCCTAGGATAGAGTATTTATTTTATAAGCAATGTTTCTAGACAGTATTGTCTTTCTGTATTTTATTTCTGAGAATCAAAAGCTGTTGGAGCTGAAGAGGTTTTTAAGATCAAATCCATGTCCTTCTTGTTCTAGATGAGGAAACCAAAGCCACGTGAGACTGTAGGGAACCCAGTGCTGCTTTAATGTGTTTTGAAATATTTCCTGTTTGAATTAAAACCTAAGCATGTATGAGCTTTGCAACAGTGGTGGCCCAGGGACACACTTTCTCCCGCTATCCCCCCACCCCCTCTCCGGGTGACCCTTCTTTCGTACGTTGAATTGGTGTAGGGTCACATTTGCAGAGAAAACTAAGGAGACATATTAGAAATCTGTGCTAATGCAGATAAATTTTGTAAAATCAAACAAGATTTATTACCATCCCTACTTAATTCAGAGCAAAGGAAGGGAATCTAATTTTTCTATTTTTCCACACCTCGTTTGCTGTAATGAAAATGGCATTCTGCTTTGAATCACTTTCAATGAAATGATTTTCAATATTGTTGTCTCTGTGACATTTTGACAATTAAAATGTATTTCTCAAGCCTACTGGAAATGCTGCAGTGCTTTTTCTTGTTTTCATTTTTTCCCACTGGCCTGTATCTGTGCTGGTTGCCTAGGAAACTACTATTGGGTTGAATTTTGTTTGCTTGGTTGTCAGGCTGTTAGAGTTATGGGTAAAGTTCTTGGCTTTATATTTGTAAAAGTGGAATAACTATTAGAAATGTTTTGTCTATGTTAAACTGCTTTATCTCCTCAATTAAAAAGCAGCCAAGCAGTTGTTTGGTTTTCTTAAAATAATAGAGGATTTTTCCCCTTGATTATTACTGGAATTTTCTGTTTTGTGGACACATTTGTAGTAGGATTTGAATTGCCACAGTGGGTTAGTTCCAAATATAGCACTTCAATAAAAAATTCTTATGTAAATATTTATTTACTTTGGGGACTTGTGGACATAAATTATGATTCCTAAAATGTGCAAATATAAACATTAAAATACTACATTAAAAATCCAGTGAGATCTTACAAAATGCAGGTCATTTGCCCTGTGTCTGGTAAGTTCAAAAAGTATTCTCTCTATATAACACTGAAGTTAGAAAGAAGTTAAAGTTACAAAGAAGTAGAATAGGGACACCTGGGTGACTCAGATGGTTAGGCAACTGCCTTCAGCCCAGGTCACGATCTGCAGGTCCTGGATGGAGCCCCATGTCAGGCTCCCAGCTCAGCGGGGAGTCTGCTTCTCCCTCTCCCTCTGCCTCACCCCTTGCTTGTGCTCTCTCTGTCTATCTCTCTCTCAAATGAATAAATAAAATATTAAAAGTAGAATATTAAAAAATATTCTAAAAGTAGAATTGCCTCAGATCTTGTTTGTATTGATCAAAAGTTAATAAAATGGAGAATATACAAGTAATGATTACTTAATTATATTTTATTTAGCTAAATTCAGTGTCCTACAAAATTGTTTAATACTTTACAAAATTTAGGGGTACTTGGGTGGTGCAGTCAGTTGAATGTCCAACTCTTGGTTTTGGCTCAGGTCATGGTCTCGGGGTCATGAGATCGAACCCCGCGTTGGGCTCCTGCTCAGTGAAGAGTCTGCTTGAGATTCTCTTTCTCTCCCTCTGCCCCTACCCTCTGCTCATGAGCATGCGCATGCTCTCTCTGTAAAAATAAATAAATCTTTAAAATAAATACTTAAAAAAACTCGGAGATAATTTGAGTTTGTACACTGTGATAGCCACGAACCCCATGTAGCTGCTGAATCCTTGCAATGAGGCAGCAGGGACTGAGGAACGGAGTTTAGCCAGTGCCGCTCGTGGCGGCTGTATTTGATGTGAGAGATAGGGGCGTTGCTACTTCAGAGCATCATCTAGGAACTTGACGGAATGCAAAATCTCAGGCCCCACCCTTGCATCTACTGAATCACTTCTGTATTTTTAACAAATCTCTTAGGATTGATAGACAGTACTCTCCAGTCTAGGTAGAGCAGTGATTCCTGTCTTGGTTGCATATTTGAATTGCCCAGAGAGCTTGTCAAAGTCCCTGGGCTTTATCCTAGACCTAATTTTCAGTGTTTCTGCACGGGGGCCTGGGAACCAGCCTTATTCTCAGATTATTTTAATCAACAGTGGAGATTTAGAAACTCAAAGGGTGTACGCATAATGCCAGATGAGGATGGGGAGATCTTTTGGTACTGACCTGGGTTTTGGACCTTTGGTTAAGGTCAGATATTAGAGGGGTATTGGTGGAGAAAGAGGGTTCGTTCTCAATGGGAGCTTAGCATATGCGACACAGTGTTGTCCTGAATTGACTAAGCTTTAGAAAAGACGATTTTGTTGAGATACAGCGTCTTTCACTCCCAAGAGTGCAGTGGCACATTGTGTGAAGATGTAGATTGAACCCTTACTGCAAAGCATTTCTGTTTAATCCAGATAGTTGTTCCGCACATAGAAGTGGAATATGAAGCATTTATTTTCTCTCTCTCTCCCTCCATGATGTCTCCTCCTTCAGTGTACTACTGCCCAACTTCCCATAAATCTCCTAAAAATAAAATAAGTTGTGATGATGTTAAAAGCCTCAGTTGTTTGCCAGTCTTAGTGAAAGGGAACTTGTCTCCTTCTCATGACCTTTCTTTTTACCTGTGGAGAATGATTGCAAAGATCCCAGCATCTGATAAGTCACTGGCTGCTTACCAGTGACTCTCCTCCCAGTCTGAGGTTCCTTGTGAGTGAATTCAGCTAATAGACATTTACTCCTGGTCCTTGGTGAGATGACCATGATGGTCGATGTTGGTGAGAAAATTGCAAATACATCAGAGCCCCTGTCTTTAAGTTCTTGGTGTTTAAGGATTTCATCCTTTCTGGAGAGGAGCGTGATCTCTGTGGCCTGATTATTGAGGCTTGGATTTTGTCTCTACCCCTTATCAACAGGTTAACTTCAGGGGCCCTGGGGGTCTCAGTTGGTTGGGCATCTGCCTTCAGCTCTGGTTTTGATCTCAGGGACCTGGGATTAAGTCCCACGTCCGGCTCCCTGCCCAGTGGGGAGTCTGCTTCTCCCTCTTCCTCTGCCTCTTCCCCCTGCTTGTGTGCATGCTCTCTTCTTCTAATACACACATACATACATACATACATACATACATATCTTAAATAAATAAATAAATAAATAAATAAATAAATAACTTCAGTAGGTAAACTTTAGCCAGGATATCTTGCCCGTGCAATACCAGTTTCCCTACCAAAAAAATGGAAATAATAATAGAACCTATTTTGTAGCTTGTTCTGAGGTATGATCAATTAATATATTAAGGTTCTTAGCACATGCATGACCCCTAGTAAATGCTCAATATATGTTAGTGGTTACAGACTTAATTGGTTTATTATAAATGATCAGGATGTATTAACTTTTACATTACTCTTTCCTTGAATGGATTAGATTAGCTATGAAAGATCTCTGCACTTTGAAGGTAATATAAACAGACATGTAGCCATATGTTCCAAAGCCATGAAGTCTTATTGCTGCCTTGGAGCAACCAGTTGGTGCCAAATGGCTTTATTAATAGCCAGTATGTACTAGGCTGTATGGTAAGAAATTAATCTGAAACTGGAACACATAAGATAGAAAAGTGGATAATGAGCTATTTGAATACTTTTGAAGTGTTTCTGTCATACTTCCCAGTATCAAATAGCATTTCTGCAACGTACAGCAGCCCCTAATCCTGTGCTCTGTTTCATTTGTCTTCATAATGCTGATTGCCTTGTGACATCCTCTGTACTTATTCACCCATTGCTCTTCTTTTACCACGAAATTTCACATCGTTGAGGGGTTATCTGATGCCAGCACCCAGAAGAATGCATAGCATATATGAGGAGGGGCTCAAGAGATCCTTGTCTTGAATGAATGACGTCTGGTACATGCTTATATAATGTTTTTTTAGTACCATGAAGATTCAAGTTCAAGATGAAAACTCTGTTTATGACAAAAATTAAGCGTAGAGACCCCAGTGGAGGTTTAATGCCTGAGAATTAAGAAGAGGATTGCCTTTGTGAGGTAGTTGGTGATGGCTAATGAGCTAGCAAAGTAAGTATAAAAATGTGGTAAAGTAGGGGAGAGTCGAGTTTACATCCTTAAGTCACAGAAAACAGACTAATGAAATAAATGAATCCAGTCCCCTGTGTGTGTGGGGGGGGGAGATATGACACTTTTGTATAGTATTGTGGGATAAAGGTTAGAACAATAAAGGAATGGGAGAATAATGCTTATCAAAAGTTAACTTGACAGTTCTTGAGAAACTTAAATCTTAATAAAATAATGGAAGACAAATGCCCAAGGAGAAGGGCATTTAGAGACAATCTTCAATGCAATCAATAATCAACATCCATTTTTGAAAGATAAATTACTTGTCAGATGATGTTGATAATTTCAAAATTTAATTACATGATTGTTGACCTAGATTGGTAAAGCGGACGGGATACCAGGGATTTGATACAGATATACATATAAAATTGTGTATGAAAAATTAATTTAGATTTGCTTGTACTCACATACTCATAGGGGAATAAACACTGCACAAAAGATCGTGGTGCAAAGTTGATAGTAAACAAACAAACAAACAAACAACCAGAAGAAAACCCTAAGATGTCAGTGGGATTTCTAGCTGCAGTGTTCTTTACCAATATATGAAGTAGCAATTCTTTGAACTTTTTGAGCAAAAAACTTTTTTTTTTTTTTTTTTGGTCTTCTCTGGCCATCCGATACTTGTTTTTCTTTACTAAAAAGATTGCCCTTACAATATTTAAGACAATCAAAGTGAAAAGGGTAGAGATACAGTAACAGTTTAACAGACATTTCCTAAGTGACTTTTGCTGGGCTGGGAAGTAGGGGTGGAAACTCTAAAATTAATGAGGTCCCTGTGTTGGTTCATCCCGGTCTCCCTGCCTTGCTTTATCTTTCCTGTGTCACATCTTTATCTTTACGCTTTAGCCGTGCTGATTTTTGTCCAGTCCTTTTAATTCTCTAGAATTTAGGTGTCTGGCCTTTGCCTCTGCAGTTTTCTCTGAGTCCATGTCTTCTTTTTTCCTCTTCATCCCACTGGCCAGACATCAGCATCGCCACTCCAAAACGAAACCACTGATAAACCAAAAACTTCATCTTTGATGTCCTCTTCCTTCATGTCTTGGTTGAGTCCGCAAATGTCTGTTTAAGGGTTGTGACAGTGAAGAGTGCAGTAGTGTTCTCTGGGAGCTCTGTGCTAATGGGGAGGCAGATCCTAAAACTTCTGATGAAACAGTGTGGCAAATGCAAGGGTAGGAACCGGAAGGCCATAAAAGAAACACCTCACTCCTGAAGAATTGGTCAGAGGCTTTTTTTTTTTTTTTAAGATTTTATTTATTTATTTGACAGAGATCACAAGTAGGCAGAGAGGCAGGCAGAGAGAGGAGGAAGCAGGCTTCCCGCCAAGCAGAGAGCTCCATGCGGGGCTCCATCCCAGGACCCTGGGATCATGACCTGAGCCGAAGGCAGAAGCTTAACCCACTGAGCCACCCAGGTGCCCCAAGTCCGAGCCTTTCTAAGAGAGGAGACACAAAGAGAATCTAAAAGGACAACAGGGACAATGGAGCTGTGCCTTCTCTTTTGAAGTCTTTGCTGGTGCTCTTAGGAAAGATTCCCCTCTTAGGTGTTGTGGTAGAGCTCTGTTCCTGCAGCCCCGGGAGCATGCTTTAAAGGGCTGGGTAATTTGCCTTCTCTGCGGCATGGCAGAGGCCAGCCCCGGGCTGCACACCGTGAGCCCCTGGGGAGGCGTTGATAAAGAGGAGGGGGTTTTTGGTGCTCTCTGTCAAAAGCTGTATTACTGGACTAGTGGGGAGGAAGCTAATAATAGTGCGTTAAAGAAAAAGGGAGAGATGAAGCAGCTGGCTCTCCTTTCGCAAAGATTGCTTGTAAGGTCCCTCACGGAACTCAGCCTCCAGTTGGGGCTATTGGATGTATGACAATAGAGGGCACAGGCACTCCTCTGCACACTACTGCGAGGGAGAACATTATCTATAACAATAACCTAGAAGTCTCCCTCCCCCTTTTTCTTTTCTTTCTTTTAAAATCATCTCTAAATATCTTGTTCATGCTTGAAGGAAGGCAGCCCAGCTAGCTCTTGCCCGCGTGCGTGCTTCTGGGTGCACACTCTTGCTCTCTGTCTTTTTTCTTTCTCTCATTGTTTCTTTCTAGCTCATTCTCATGTTCTCGACTCCAGTCCCCTCGTTGCTCATTGAGGTATTTTTCTGAAAGTGCAAAAAGAAGCCCAAAATGTAAAGAAGCCACACTGTTCTTCCAAAGAAAGTCTTTGGTGCCCGCTGTTCACATAGTTTCCTCCCCCCTGTGGTTATTTTCATCTGGGCACCTTGTTGTATGTATCACTCTTCTTACCTTGACTTTTGTCCTCTTACTAGCATCTTTTTATCACAGGGCAGGTGGTGGTCTGCTAGAGTATTTGTTCCCTTTTGGATGTTCAGAGTGGGATTCACTTGGAGTGATTTTTCCACAATAAATGACTCTCAAAAACCCCTTGGCTCCATAGTCATTATTTTTCAGAATCTCTAGAAGAGTAGTGTCTGGTAGAGGCTCACACGTGTTTGTTGATTGAAGTAGCCAGACATTACACCCGCCAGAGCAAAACGAGAAAGGGACACCAAAATTAGATAAAAGTGAAAAGATCACCCTGTGAAGCTTTGCTTTTTCTCTGCTCTTTGGGCTGGCCTGAACATTCCCTGATGGGCTCCTAGCAGGTGCTCAGGATTCTGGCATCACTGACCATTTTCCGTGAGCTGTAACTGCCTTAGCAGAGGGTCTGGGGACACTAAGTCTTTGTATACAGGACTCAGTAGCCAGTGCGTATTTTTATAAGCTGCTGGTATTTACCGCTGGCTAGGCCCTACCCTCTCCTTCAAGATGCAGAAAGGTAAATGTGAAAGGCTTTTTACCTCTGACCCATTTCTTACATATCCTCACCGTCCTCTCTCCTATCCTCAAAGACAACAACTAAGGAACCCCTGGGTTGCATCTTTAGCCATTGGGAAGTTTTTTGTTCCTGACTGATGTATTTGAACCAATTTAAAAAAAATGTAGTTCCTGCTTTGGGGGGTTTTGTGTGTGTGCGCGCGTGCGGGTGTGTGTGTTGGGGGAAGGGGGGGAAGGACAGTTACAGTGAATGGGGTGCACACTTGTCCTCTGGTTAAGTAGCTGGTGGACGCCATTAGAGGTGGAGACAGAGTGCAATGGGAGAAGGAGGGCAGAGGAATTCCACTAGCATCCCGGGCTACAGAGCTTTGTTGTGCTGCTCGCGCCCATTCTGGCTGACTGGGCCAGCCGCTCCTGCTACATGGGTCAGGCTCCAGGCTCTCCGGCTCATGCCTCAGGGGTCAGGTGGGGTTGCACCTTCCGGCACTGACGGAGTGTGGGAAGAGAGGGGACAGGCTTCTCTCCTGGGCTCCTTCCCCGCCCAGCTGTGGTTTGCTGGGAGCTGTGTCCTCTGAGTGAAAGCCACATCTCCCCTTGCCTTGGAGAGCTAAAAGCCTCACGATTACTTGATCCCCTTGCTGCTCTTCCTTAGTTCTGCCATATATTTGTAAACAGACCGTCCTTTAGATTTTCCTCATTGACCCCTTTCGGAATCAGCCAACTGTTTTGCTGCTGGGCCACTGACGCTGGATGTGATGGATTTGAGGAGTTAGGACACTGAGCAGTGGGGACGTGGTTGGGAGGGAGGGCAGATGCTGGGCAGTCTAAGTTAGAGACATTGGTGAGGGACAGAGGTATCGCATAGTGATGTGTGTTGGAGGAGCCGTCCGTGTGGGGTGGCCGGGAGGGCGTGCAGGGTGTGTGTGGTGGCTGAGCCCTGGGCCGAGAAGAGTATTCTCAGAAATAGTGTTAGGAAGATTATTATTTTTTTTTTTTAAAGATTTTATTTATCTATTTGACAGACAGAGATCACAGGTAGGCAGAGAGGCAGGCAGAGAGAGAGGAAGATGCAGGCTCCCTGCTGAGCAGAGAGCCCGATGGGGGGCTCGATCCCAGGACCCCAGGATCATGACCTGAGCTGAAGGCAGTGGCTTTAACCCACTGAGCCACCCAGGCACCCCAGGAAGATTCTCAAGTCCCAATTGCTGCAGCCTTGACACTGAGGCCTCAGTCCTGGGATTTTCTGCTTAACTCTTGGGAGGGCTGGCTGGCTGGCTTGTTTGCATATGTATGTATGTATGTATGTATGTATTATGTATGTATGTTTGTATCATTTAATATGGATAATTGCAGAATCACATGCAGTTGTGAGAAGTAATACAGAGATTGTGTATTTCCCCCAATGGTAGGATTTTGAAGAACTGTAGTATTATATCACACTGATATGAACATTGATAGGACCCACCTACCTGACTCAGATTTCTCCATTTGTACTCCTATGAGTATTGGGAGGGTGGTTGTATTAACAGTTTCCAAGTGAGAATTCTGATGTTACGAATTCAGTGTGCCTTGGAAAAATTCTTGGTTTTTCTTTGGAAACATTCATATGACATTGACATACTTTTCCCTTCTTGTATGTGTCTAAGATTCAGTGGGACCATTGAAAACACGCTGTTATCTATAGAAATGTGTTTTAAACTCAACCTCCCCCCAGAATCACCTGTTATCTCTAGTGAAGTGTAAGCATATTGTGGATTTGACGCGCCTCAGTTCTCCCGGGAGAGCAGCATGGTCATAGCCAAGTTGCAGAGAAGAGGGAGTCAATTAACAAGTACTGGAGGTATAGCTGGGTCACCCAGGAGCAGGGTAACCTTTGACCCAGCCCTTAAACTACCTCGCTGGGCCTCCGTACACTCATCTGTGAATGTGATGTTTCAATTTATTTTCTAGGGCACCTTCCAGCTATGGTATTCTTTATTTATTGCTTGTATATATAAAAAGATAGTTAATAGCAGGGTGATAAAGCTCATTTTATATCCTTGTGAGTTATTCACTGTTTTTTAGAGCTTATTTTGTGCCTTGCCTTCCACACATTTCTTCCAGGGATTTCACCTCAGTCAGTGAAACACTGAGAAGCACCTTTATAAAAAAGGGCAACATATATTGGAAGGTCAGCTTTGCAATATTGATGACAGGTTTTTATCCCCGTGGCATGTGTTAATAACTTGGTTCTCTTCCCTGTGAGATGTGTCTTTAGAAAATGTGTAATTGCCCTGAAGATTGGGGAGACTGTCTTCATTTTGCATCAAGTAATTATGCTGTTTGCATCATAAGTTCTAATAGAACTTGTGTAACTGCATAGTATTTTTAGATTTGATGAAATACCTTGATGGCTTATGCCCATCTTCTTGGAAAAGGTTTATTCATTGCCGTGAGTGGTTAAATAATTTAGAAATCACTAGAAGAATAAAAGAAGAGAAGCAAATGGGAAAACTGATTAGGAATGGGTAGGGGTGTGATATTTAACAGTTAAAAATGTATATATCTGCCCTTTTAGTATTTGCTCTAATTCATTATTAGATTTGCCATTTTCCACTTATTTAAAAGGCACCTTACCTAGAGAGGCAAATCAATATTTACAGTGCATTAGTGACACAGGGAATTTGAAATCTTGTGATGAGGGTTTATTGCTGTTTTATCCACTCTTCAAAGGAATGCACACATCAAACAGTCTCCACTCTCGTCCTGGACCCAGTGACACGGCACCAGTCCCCGTACGCTCCAACCAGCAGCTTAATTATTGAAGATCCTCGTCTTTGAATTTTCTTTTTAATATTTCAGAGGATGTACTTAGCAAATCTATATATTAAATAAATCAGAAGATTCACGGAGAAAGTTTTATTCTCATGTTTTTAAATGCATTGATTTTCCTAAAATTGAGGATGAGGAATTGTAATAATAATGACCGAATTACCTTAAACAAGAAGCTTCTATTATTTCTAATTACTGTAAAGAACACAGATTACATCAGCGCATTAGAATGCTGCAATAGGCCATGGGCCAACCATGGAGGAAAAGGCTCTATTTGTATTATTTTCCTCGGAGGCCAAGACAGAATTGTATTCTTTTTATAGTATATGTCTTATCAGGACTGTGAAAGGTGGGAAACCTGTCTGAGGAACCAGGCAGTTGTATTTTATGATTGGTTCTGTTGGTAAGGCCAGACGTTTATAGTGATCTCCTTTAAAGTCAGGTGCAACTTGTCAGAAGACCACATGCCATTTGTGGCTGCTTCCCCACCATTCCTACAACTCAGGTATTTTCCTTCTCCCGTGTTGCTTGTAATACTTTGAACTGTTTAAGAAAATAAAAAATAAACTGTTCAGAGGCACCTGACAGTGGCTTTTGATACTTCTCTGAAACACTTTTATATTTTCTCTAATTCGTTTTTCATAAATTGTTATAAATTCTGTTAGGATGAGGCTTGTGCTTGGTAGGGGGTCACCGATACAGGTAAACATATGTAGAATCACATATTTTTTTAGCATCAGAAAAATTTCTGACCCCATCAGTGCCACCTGTGGTCTTCTAGATGAGGAGCCTGAGGCCTGGAGAGGGCAGTGACACGCCAGGCTGTCCACTGGTCTAGGCCAGTGTTTTTTTAATGTCCTGGGCCCTTGGGAACCACTCAGATCATTTTAAGGAGGCTTGTAGGGCACGACTGTTTTCAGAATATTACCAAAGGCATGCTGTGTTTTTCACTTGGTTGATCATCTGCACCAGTGGTGCTTAGGCACTGATGGGTAAAATGCAGGCCCCTTGCACCAGTGAGGACATTGACACCAAATGTATTCGTTACCCAGCACTTTACTTACACTTTGAAACACAAGCCATTTCCATCTGTTGTCCTTGATAAAGCAGCAAAAATGATTGTTTTTATTACATACTGGCCTTTGAGTATCCGGTTTAATATTTTGTGTGATTAAAACGGCAGGTAGGCCTAAAATATTTGTACGTATCGAAGAGCAGAGATTGTCTTGAGAAAAAATGTCTATGTGACAGTGTGCGTTGTAAGTGGAGCCAGCCCTTTTTTTAGTGGAACACTACGTGTTATTTTTCCTTTTTGTATTTTTTGAAAAAGGACAGAAAACTGTGGTTCTTCAGACTTTGGTGTCTGGCAGAGTTTCCAGAAAATGAATGAAGTGAGCCTGTTGCTACATGGCAAATAATGGACAGTATTTATTGCCAAAGAAAACATGCAAGCCTTCTAGTGAAAATTGGATTTTGGAAAACATAAATTCTCCCACCACTTAATGACTTTCGTCATGAAATGGGTAGTGATATTCACATATGTGATTTTCTGATATGAAGAAATAGATCAGCCTTTGTAAGAGCGGTATAAGCCAATAATATATTCCAAATAGCTAATGTTACAGAATTTTTTCATGAGTAAAAGATCCAATGTGTAAGACAGACAAGAAGATTTTAATGTACAAAGAGTGAGAAGTTTACATTCCATCTTGCAGCTAACCTTTGAGAAACTCTCATCTGTCAAGTTTTGGTGTGGTATCAAAGAAGAGTATCTACAGTTTGGGAAAGATTATTAAAATATTATTGCAGCTAAATATTTGTGGAGTGCTTTTTTTCTTTGTATGCTTTTCATGCGGCAGCACGTTGAAATCAGAAGCAGGGATGAGAATCCAGATGTCATCTATCAAGCAAAATGGAAAACAGTGCTGCTCTTCCAGCAAATAAACTTTGTATTATAAAATAGTTTTCTAAAATTCTGTTGTTTATGTTAACATGTAAATGGGTTTATTATTGTTAAGTTAAAAATGAATTAAGGAATAAATATTTAAACTGTTTTCATTTCCACTTCCAATATGGTAAACAGCCCTAGCTATAAGCCACACAAACAAAAGCTCTTTGGGGTCCTCAGTAAATTTTAGAGTCAAAGAGTCCTGAGATCAAAATTTGACAAGCACTGGTCTAGGCTGGTCTCCTTTGGGGTGTTCTTTATTATCTTATATATTGTATTTAAACTTAACCAGGAGGTTTTTCTTTAACACTTCTCAAATTGGGATGACTGTTGTTTCAATCTATATACATAACTAACATAATATTTCTTTAACTCTCTAAAATCGAATGTTGCTATTCGTTAAAATCAGTGCATGACTTCTCAGTGTATATAATTCTACTTAGGTAACAACAAACATTTTTCCTTTTATAAAAATGAGACTCACATTTCTGTCTCCAAGTAGCTAGAAATGGAATTTGTTTTCCAATGACCTGCTGATTAATAGAACTAATTTCATAATTTGGGTAGTGAGTCAGCACTGACCCAGGAGCCAGGAAATTGTCCCTGAGCTCCTGTCATCTTGCTGAGCCTCAGCTTACGTTTCTGTGAGGTGAGTCACATGTTCCTCTGTTGTGATGTGATGTAGAGACTCATTAAAAAAAAGACTCCAGTCATTCCAAGTTAAATCAGTGGTTCTGATCCAAGATTACTTAGGTGTGTGTATAAACTGGATAAAAATGTCTTACAGTTTTCGTGCAACCATAAAACCAAGAAGAAATTATAAACCAATACAAATGCCCATCTCACACCATCATTGTGTTGCTGAGTCTGAATCACACGCACCATGAGTGTAGACCGACACTGTGTGGCCCGGAGCCTTTGCGTTGGGACCTAGTGATGCTACTGGTGTGCACTTAGGATTCAGTTCTTCCAGTGCAGTGAACTGCAAGAAAACCTTGATTTCAAGATCATCATGATATCATTTGGCATTCTTTTATGAAGACCTCATTGTTTACTTTTTAAATTGAGTTCTGTTCTTTTCTCATTAGCCTGGGACTCAAATCACCTTCCTGAATGTGACTGTGGACAGAAATGTAAATGTGGGACCTTGAAATTGCATCAGGGTACTTGGTTACTAGGTACTACAAGCGAAAGATCCAGACTGTAGTGTCTCCTTTAATGAACATCCCTCAAATGAAAACGGAATGAAATGAAAACGGAAAGTGTAATGTATGAAGAACTGACAGGAAGGGCCGGCTGATCGCACCTCTCTTGGGACATTTGTCATACCTCAGGTCCTGTACATGCTGCCCTGGGCAGTGCCCCCCATCTAGCCAGAAGGCTCCGGCCACAGGGTCTGCAGTCTTTGCTGCACCGTAGCCCCTTCCTAATCCCCTGTTCCCGCCACATCTGCAGTTTCAAGTTACAGATAAAAGAGGTAAAAGGCTAATGATTTTTGTCGTTTCCTATGAACAGATTAACACAGTGACCAGGTCCCATCAGAAGATGCGTCCTGGATGCAATTTATTTCTTGTGGGAAATATTTTTCAAAAGCAAGTATCTTCTTTTGTCTAAGCAATTTCAGTGAAACTTTATAGTTCCTGGATTTATTTTGGGGTTGAAGTACTTTCATCTGATTGTTCATTGTGGTCAGTACTTTTGTACCACTTTTTAAAGACCATCTCTTGTGAGTAGTGCTTCTTTTAGATTTACATACAGATGCACACATACACGCTTACACATGTGTGCACACATGCACATGCATACACACATACATAGAAACGGAAGTGTGCAGAGTTCCTTAACCACTAATTAACAGCCCAGTAATTGGAAAGCAACAGAACTCATATCCAAGAAGCAGTATTATAATTGGCCAGAACTGTTTTATTCTTCCCCCTTCTTTTTTTTGGTTTTCTGCTAACATTTTTGATTTGATGAATCTGGGAACAATTTTATTATTTGGGAGGGAAGTCTTTTTTATAGCAAGAGCATTGAAGTGTTAACACACATAGATGTGTATTTTTGTGAACTTGTTTTGAGAATGGCTATATAGTTCTTGGTGTGTTTTATTTTTGGGTGCAGTATATAAGTGGTAAGGGCCATCACGAGTTTTTTTTTTTTTTTTAAGATTTAATTTATTTATTTGACAGAGAGAGATCACAAGTAGGCAGAGAGGCAGGCAGAGAGAGAGGGGGAAGCAGGCTCCCCGCTGAGCAGAGAGACCGATGCGGGGCTTGATCCCAGGACTCTGAGGTCATGACTTGAGTGGAAAGCAGAAGCTTAACCCATTGAGCCACCCAGGTGCCCCACGAGTTTTTTGCTTACACTTAAAAATTGGCAGTGATTCTTCTGTATAATTTTCATGTGTGTGTTTCTCCCGGGAAATTAAGATAACTACTAACAATATTAAATGTTCAGCACATTTTTTTTCTGGTAGTATTACTCAGGCTCTTTTATTATCAAATCCTTATGATGTAGAAGCACATGTTAAAAGCAATATTATATTTAGATGCTTCTGTTTCCTCTGATCATTTCTAATTTGCTTTAACATCTTTCAGACTATTGGAATAGTAGTGGTTTAAATATCACCTTCAGTGTGTAGAGTCTGTTTTCAGTTGAGCGTCCTCTAGGATCTGTATGCCCATACCGTTAATCAATGCATCAGTGTTCCAAAAATGTTTTTCATGGAGTAAGTGATGGATTTATTTCACCCTTAAAGCTGTTTTGTTAGTCATTTATTTATTAGAGAGGGAGAGATTGGGGGGGAGGGGCTGAGGGAGAGAGAATTTTAGGCAGGCTCCATGCCCAGGGCAGAGCCCCATGGAGGATTAGTCTCATGACCCTGAAATCATGATCTGAGCCAAAACCAGAAGTCTGATGCTTAACTGACTGAGCCATCCAGGCACCCCTGTTAGAGATTTTTAAAGAAATATATACCTCGTGGGACGCCTGGGTGGCTCAGTTGGTTAAGCGGCTGCCATCGGCTCAGGTCATGATCCCAGCGTCCTGGGATCGAGTCCCACATCTGGCTCCTTGCTCGGCAGGGAGCCTGCTTCTCCCTCTGCCTCTGCCTGACACTCTGTCTGCCTGTGCTCGCTCGCTCGCCCTCCCTCTCTCTCTGACAAATAAATTAAAAAAAAAAGAAATACATACCTTGCATTCTAGTTTTTAAAAATAGGGTGTCTCTAACATAATCTAAATTTTTTGTCTTATATTTATTATGTTTTTGAGTGATTTTGGTTAGTTGATGAGTGGAGTTTTGGATTTTGATTTTCAGTGTTAACAGACTCATGTGCTTTTGTTCTTAGGTCTGGTTTTATAGTTCTGTTCCTTCTCTCCTTTACCAATGATTGTATCTGTTCAGATATGCTAAGGGCTATTGATGTAAATATTCACCTGAGTTTGTTAATGATTGTGTGAAAGCAGTTGCAAACAGATTCCTCTTTAATGTGAATACAGTTGCTGAAACACTGTCTTTCATGAATTCTGTATGTGAGTATCTGCCAGATACTACCTGCATATTAGCACATTATTTTCAAGATTTCCATTATCTTAAGGATAAGAAATGTGTTGGTGCTCTGTGTTTTCAGATAGTACTTCTTTGAACAAAATAATTACCATATTTAGCAGAATTCCTTAATAGATGAGCCAGGAAGTTTAGATCGTGTATTTTTAATCCCAATACAGTTAAAAGTTAGATAGAATTTGGTCCATGGCTCACATCGTTATTTACACTTTAGAATATGTACAATATGTATATTTTAAAAGATCTATTTATTTGAGAGAGAGCGCGCGCATGCATGCGTGCATGAGCACGAGGGGCAGAGGGAGAGAGGGAGAGAGAATCTCAAGCAGACTCGTCGCTCAGAGGAGTGGGGCTTGATCTCACAACCCTGAGATCACAACCTGAGCCAAAACCAAACCTAAGTCCAGCGCTGTCAACTGCACCACCCAGGTGCCCCTGTATGATATTTTATTTAAAAATAGTGGGATAATAGACTGGTGACCCACTGTCACCTTAAGTGTTACTCTGATTTTTGGATTTCACTGCCTTTATCCTAACATGTAGTTTCCAGACATGAGTTACTTTTTAAAAAATACAATGCTTTTTTGTATTTATAGATATGCCTCTTCATGTCCGACGAAGCAGTGACCCAGCTTTAATTGGTCTTTCAACTTCTATTAGTGATAATAATTTTTCTTCTGAAGAGCCTTCACGGAAAAACCCCACACGCTGGTCAACAACAGCTGGCTTCCTTAAGCAAAACACTGCTGGTAGCCCTAAAACCTGTGACAGGAAGGTAACCATTTCTGTTTTGTGTCTTCTTCGTGTCAGTGGTGAATGTCAGCTGCTGACTGGGTCCTTTGCTTCTAGCGCGTCTTCTCTGTGGTCCTTTGTGTGTGTGCGTGTGTGTCAACTTCTCCCTCAAAGTTTGGATGACTTCCTATTTTATATCGCCCTTGCAGTTTATAGTAAAATTCATGCTATGTATTTATTTGTGTATCCATTTTTAATAGATAATGTATTTAAGATTAACAATGAAAACTTTTTTGACTTGAAATGTATACACGTGAAGTCCCTCACCTACTTTGTCTCCTATTCGCCCTCTTTCTCTTCAGGGACAGTCCCCTTACTAGCCTTTTGCATGTCCTTGCAAAGATATTTTACACATGTGTGATCAGATATTCATATTGGTTCCTGAGGTACATTAAAGAAATTACAGCATTATGGACTTTTAAGGATAAAGGTAGAATCCATAGTCTAACTACTCTATTGATAATTTTTTCTTCGTAGAGAAAGGAAGTGTACTGCCTAGTCTTAATAACATTTTCTTCTTTGAACCAATTTAGTTCAGTCCATGACCTAATTTATTTAGTTTAAAAGAATAAACTTTATTCTATTTTTTCAATTTGTTTCTTAATGCTCTTTGTCCTATATTCCTACAGAGCCCTTATCATCCCTTTCTGTTATATCTCTGTCCTTTCACTCAGTGAGCTTTAAGCTGTGTTTGTTATTTTCATTGCTGAACCTAGAGAGTCTCAATAAACATCTACTGAATGAGTTAATATTTTTTTCAGTGCAGCAGTAATTGAGCACCATGTGTATGTTGAACTGTACCAATAACATATTAATATGAAAGTGAGTATAGCTTCATGTTTGATTGATTTATCCTTTGCATTTATGGGAAAGTACCTGTTTTAAAATTTCTTTACTTGTTGCATTTCTACAAACACTCATTTGTAGTAGTTCATTTCTGGGAGAAAAAAAAATACAGAGAACACCTAGAGTACCTTAACTGAGAAGAATCTTCCAGGAAAGATTTCACTTTTCTGAAATATTTCATTATGTATTTGATGAGGAATCAAGTTGGAGTGTCTTCTCATTGCTTGGAATTTTAGCATGCTTGACCATGAAGTAAACCATCCAAAGAAGCAGAATCCAACTTATGAATAAGCCTCATGACATTTAATTTGTATTCAGAATAGATTTAATTTACATGGATATTTAGAAGTGTATAAACAAGTAAAGTTGACAGTTTTAAAAAAAGCACTATTAGAAAGGATTTCACATGGTTTAAGGATAGTGCGTCAGAAGTCATTGAGGTAATCAGGGTTTTCTTTCTAATTCCTTCAACATCCTGGATAGGTGAGTCAGCTTCAATTGCACGAACAGAACCACAGTGGCTATTTTAAACATAAACAAACAAACAAACTTAATACTTAGAATTGGAGTCTCAGAAAATCATTGGAAGAGCTTGAAGAGCAGGCCGTAGGCTGGACCTCTCCAAGGACTTCCTGAACCATGCAGTCCTGCGCATCTGCCTGGGAAGGAAGTGACCTGGGGTCCTTCCCCTGCATCTGCCCACCCGACGCTAACACCCCGTCTCCAGGTGTGCTCACCCTGCCACTTGCCACTTGTGAAGCTGGGAACTGAACCCAGAAATGCCTCAGCAACCTCCATTCTCTCCATCATCAGCCCAGGACAGTTCTTCCCTCGTCCACAACCACCATCTTCCACAACCGGCTCTTGTGTCCAGATGTGCAGAACGCTGTTTGCCTCTGGATCCTTACCTGCAGGGGAGGTTTAGGAAGTCGACTTTAGCCTTCCAGTTGCAGCAGAGGGAGGCAAGCTACCAGAGGACTGTGAGGCATCCTGCCAGTGAGTCACCTCACTGAGTTTTCGTTCTAAATAACATATATCAGTGCCTGGGTGGCTCAGTCAGTTGGGGGGCTGCCTTCAGCTCAGGTCCTAGGATTGATGATGATCTCAGGGTCCTGGGGTTGAGTCCCACATTGGGCTCCCCACTTGGCGGGGAGTCTGCTTCTCCTTCTCCCTCTGCCCACTGCTCCCCCTGCTTGTGCTCTCCTCTCTCTCTCTCTCTCTCTCTCTCTTTAAAATAAATAAATAAAAATCTTTAAAACAGTAACATATATCTATCATTATAAAAAATTTGGGAAACTAGTGCAATACAAAGTTAAATTATTTATAATGCTAAAATTCAGCAACACCTAGTATTAAGATAATAAGGAATATGCACACATGGCACATACACATACTGTCACACACACATATGTACCCACACAGAGTTGGAGTCATACTGTGTCAACATACTTGGCATCTTTATTATTTCTACTTCATTTCATATCAGGGATTTCTCCTGGTGTGAATTTTATTGGAAAATATATATGTTTAGTGGGGTAGGGGACAGAGGGAGAGAAGGAATTTAAACAGGCTCTATGCCCAGTGTGGAGCCCAACTTGGGGCTCGGTCTCACAACCTTGAGATCATGATCTGAACCAAAATCAAGACTCAGACGCTTAACTGACTGAGCCACCCAGGCGCCCCCCTGAAAAATACTTTGAATGGATGCAGAATATCTCATTGTAGAATATAATTTATCATTCTCTTCTTGTTGGACATTTATCTATACTATTTTCATTTTTTTCACATTATGAATATAAGTGTTGTGAGACAAATTCGAATGTAGTTTTGTTTTTAAAAATGGTTATCCATGCAATAAGCTTTTTTCCTATGTAAAACAGTATTTAATATAGCCTAATGCCTACACTCTCTCACTGGAAAGACCTCAGTTTCCATATACATCTTTAGATGAAATCATGTTCACATACAGTGCACATGAAGGATAATACATAATGAATTTGTCTTTTGAATTATCTTTGGCTTTACTTTTCAAGTACCCATTCCTAAGCTTGCTGTCAAAATTTTAAGCTGTTTGTATTAAAATCTGAGAGATTTTCTTTTTTGGATGTGTGTATCAGACGAAATGCTATCTTATGTTCATTTATAAAACGATGTCCTTTATTTTCAGTATTCAGAACGGGCGCTTGGAGGAAAATATACATGGCTGATCAGTATTAACTTGATTTCCTTCTCTTGAGGCATGAGAGCTTGCCTATGCTGGGGGTTCTCAAGATGCTATACATGTTTATGAATATGTAGTGGTTTAGGTTTTCTATATAAATGCATGGAAATAGAGGAGTTAAGGATTCACAGTCTTGCGATGCGTTGATCTCTAATAGATAAAATAAGCTGACATTTTTCTATAACTCATCAACATAGTTAAGTGATCTCTATTTTTCTAAGTTGATGAGCAAAACACACAGTTTTGGAATGATGTCACCAGTCAGTTGAAATCTCTTATTTCTGAACGAGGCAGTTCCATTCAGGTGTGTTAGAGTGCTGCCGTGTTGAACTCGCTCCTGTGGCTCAAAACTGAGGTGGGAGATGGAGTCTTCCCAGTTCATGTAGTTATTACACTATTAAATTAGAGGGTAACGTAGACAGATTTTGGTGCAATGAAACCAGGTGAGAGCTTGGAGAGACCAAGGGTTCTATGGGCTTTTGGATTTCTTACAGTTCTTCATTCTTTAATTTAGAAGTGAGATGTAGAATAGAAGAGAGTCTTGGCTTTTTAAAAAAGTTCCTTTGGAACATTGACTCACTCCTGTTGCCCAGCATTTTGTGGCTGACTGCCTTTTTCAACTCTTTTAGGGAACATTTTTTACTCACACTTAGCACGGAAGGTATATTGCTAGAAAATGTATTTTCATTTGAGATTTTGCACGTGCTTAATATTTCATCTTAGGAAATAGTATTTCAATCAGTGTGAACACTTAAATCATTTTGCCACCTCTTTGGTCATCCTTATTAAGTCATTGTCCCTGCAAATAAAGTCTAACTAGTATGTGGAGAGCATTTGATTCATTCCATCAAGAACAATGTAATGAGGCACTTATCAGAATCAGCCAGCCATGAAGTTTCAAGGATAAAGTCTGTGCATTATTTCATTGTGTATTCATTGTAAGCCATTATTCCTTTCCCCCAAAGACTAAGAGCTGTTGCTTTTCTAAGTTATCTGTCCCTTTCACCAACCCCCTTCCCTGCCCCACCAAAGAAAATTTACAAAGGTAGATGAAAACAAAGGTAGCATTAAGAACATATCTTGAGGGGCGCCTGGGTGGCTCAGTGGGTTAAAGCCTCTGCCTTCGGCTCAGGTCATGATCCCAGGGTCCTGGGATCGAGCCCCACATCGGGCTCTCTTTTTAGCAGGGAGCCTGCTTCCCCCCATCTCTCTGCCTGCCTCTCTGCCTGCTTGTGATCTCTGTCAAATAAATGAATAAAATCTTAAAAAAAAACATATCTTGATTTAAGGGGAAGAAAGTCATAAGACAACATTTTATATTAGCATCAGTATCTTGTAAATTTTTATTTTTAAAGTTCTTAAGAGACCTTAGAATATTTCTGACACCCTGGATTTATTATTTCTTAGTTGCTTGACATGTTTGGGATCTGTCCAGTACTCCTCATATACACAAGCCCTGGAAGAGTTATTGTCTTAATTGTCTTTGTCATCTTTTTTTCTGTTCATTAGAAGAGTTAGGAGATCTTTCTTCTAACTTCAGAAAAATATTTACAGAAACATTTCTGTAGTATATTTTAAGATTCCCCCCATAGTCTTTTTCTTATAATACTACTATTTGCTCTTTGCATTTATAAAGTAATGAAAAGTATAGAGAAGCAAGTAAGTAATTTGGGATGGTATAGATAAGTGTTATTGACAGTTTGGTATATTAACTTGGGACTCTGGAGCAGAGCTCTGTATAGTTGGCTGTCCTATTACCCGTGGGGAATCATCCAATGAGTATGGTTTAATTTCTTGACTTTTTTTTCTAATTTTGTCTTATATTGAGAGCATTTTCCCATGTCTCATTAATATAGATAGCTTGCATAATGTTCTTTTATGTACTATTTTTTTTTGTAGTTGGTGTTTATTCATTTTATTTGGTGACTTTCCTGTTGCTTGACATTTATACTTTGCCAATTTTTTTTGCTCTAATAAGTAACCTTTAGAAGTACCCTTCAGAAAAGATCCTTATATATTAATTTATATTGACATCTCTGATTATTTTCTTAGAACAGATTCCTGAAGTAGACTTATTTGACCAAGGGAATGGATATTTTTAAAGCTACTGATAATTGTTTCTCATACGTTCATGACTAATAAAGTGTGAAGTACTGATGTTGTATAAAGCACTGTGAGGAGGCCCAGATGGAGTGAGCTGTGCAATGAGGGGGAGGATAAAGAAAAAGAAGCAAGTGGTACTGTTCCTGAGTTCTGGAAATTACTGTCGTACTGTAGACTTTAATGGCTCCCATTTGGCTCTGCATCAGAATTACCTGTGAACTTTAAAAAGATGAAATACACTTGTAGTGATGGATTCATTTACCTATTTCAGGAGATTTGTGTGTTTACTTAAAGCTGCTTTACTGACTTCAGGGCACAGTCTTTTTTTTTTTTTGAGAACTGAAGTCCAGCTGAAAAGGAAGTATGTTTGCCTGTTAAGAGAGGGTAAATAAGAGTATTATGGCTATTTTGCGATGTCTTCTTTTGGGCTAATTTTCCTATCATAGCAGAATAGAATCTGGGACATTTACCGCATTTGGTTTTGTGATATTTCACTTCTCAAACTTAGATCGCTCAAATTTATCATTTTAAATCAAAAGTCCATTAAAATGAAGAATTTTTTGAGTTTTAAGTAAAAGTATTATAACAACCTGCTGCGATGTTGGGTCCTCTCCTGTCAGTGCCAAACTAGAATAGGACGTATCTTTTCTAAATAGAAGCTCTGATACAAATAGTGTACCTGTCTATTGTTCCTTGGCATATTGTCCTCCACCCCCAATCTTAGTTGAAAGTGCATTTCAACACATCGGGTCAAGGCACCATGTTCTCATTATCATGTGTGAAGTCACCAGTGCTAATTCAGACACAAGGGACTTCCAGAAAGTGCCTCCTCCTTGTTTTATTCAGAGTCAGAAAACTTTGGCAGTTTCTATGCTGACAGTGTCTTAGTTAACATTGGCTCCTACTTCATGATACTCTAAAATAGCCACTTGCTTGCTCATTCATTCATTCATTGTTTACAGAGTTGTAGTCTGTGTTTACCTATTTATTTGCTTCCTCATCCCCCTTCTCAACCATTTGGCTTCGGAGTCTCTGCTTCTCCTTTATGCTTTCTAATGGATAAGGCCAGTCATATTGGTACATTTGAGTATGCTATTTCATTTTTAAGCTGGTACGTTTGACCAGTTGGCTATTGAAAAACGTTGTCTGTCTTTTGTCATTTGTGAGCGAATTGTAGATGTTAGCTAGTTACAGTAATCATCTAAAAACCTCAAAGGATGAGCTGAGATCATCCCCTAAAACCACATATTTCCTCTGCAAGAGACCTATAGCTGTGTTTAATTTTCTGGGGCATTAGCTTCAAGGGAGATCCAACTGAGACTTAAATGTTAGACTGTTCTACTGCAACATTTGTATTTCCCATTAAAGGCCTCTGAAACTATAAATTTCACCCTTCTATTTTGCATATTAAAAGATCTTCATTTTATTGCAGAACAGTTGTGTGCTTTTAGTAAGAGATGGTTATAATCATTTCTACAATAGGCCGGCTTCAACTGCCAAGCTCACCTGGTAAGAGTTGTTAATAACCTGGTCTCATCTATTTCTGTGTCGCAGGTAGGGATATAATCTATCTTCACTTGCTTTGAATATTATAATTTGTGTTCAAAGTTATAAAATCCTAAGGTTCTGTTGAGAAAATTTTTGAGCCTGGATGTGGTATTTTTAGAGTTCACAAACCATTCCAGAAACATAAACCAAAGTAATGTGAAAATCTTTATTGAGTACCCTCGAAGTTACATAGAGTAGAGAGGGAAATGAATGTGTACACATGTTTTTCTTGACTTGGGGGGAGAGAACTGGGAAATGACATTGATTGAATTATATTGAACAAACATTTGCATGGCTTTTATACACTTAAAAAATATTTTGGCCTTATTTCATCTTTTTTACTTGGTTTTTGTTTTTAATCTTTGATACTTTAGCTTATAAGCCTATTTCCTTCAAGTCACAAAGTTAGATGTAGTCCCTTCAGATCCTGCTGTTAACAGGAAAAGTAGAAGATGGGACCGCTCAGGGCCAGAGCCCCCTGCCACTTGCATTCTAGCTGTTCTGGCCAACTTGGTTTTAATTTGCATGGATTCCGGGTGCCCTTGTGTTCCCATCTGCCTTTAGAGAAAGTCAAGGTTTTTTACAGTGTGGGGGTAGAAGTGGTTTCCATCGATCTTATCCCTAAACTGTATCCATTTTTGAGGTTTTTGATATTTTCACGTAATCATAGCCACGTTGTCTTGAGTACTTCTTGTCAGAGAATGTGCTTGGTGTGTTAAAAATCTCATTTAATCCCCCTCTACTGTATAAGTGTGGTTGATGTTCCCATTTTATTGATGAAGAGGTAAGACCTTCAAGAGTTTAAATAGATCACCTAATAGTTAAACCAACTGTTCAGTGATAAAGTTGTGATGTGAATCTTGATTTTGCAGTTTCACATTCTGCTTTTGTCAAGTATCCTCTCACATCCTAACATGCTTACAGACTTTATATGCTGTCCAATTATTTAATTTTTTTTTATTTTTTAAAGATTTATTTATTTATTTATTTATTTAGAGAGTGTACGTGCATGCCTGCATAAGCAGGGAGGTGCAGAGGGAGAGGAAGAGAAAATCCCCGTGCTGAGTGCAGAGCCTGACTCCCAGCTGATCCCACGACCCTAAAATCGTGACCTGGGCCAAAATCAAACAGTCGGACAATTAACCAACTGAGCCACCCAGGGGCCCCTGCCAGTGTTCATTTTATTTATTTATTTATTTATTTATTTATTTATAAAAGAGATTTTTCTCCTCCTCCTCTTCTTCTTCTCCTTCAAATTAATTTGACAGACAGAGATCAGAGGCAGGCAGAGAAGGGCAGAGAGAGGGGAAGGGAAGCAGGCTCCTGCTGAGCAGAGAGCCCGATGTGGGGCTCCATCCTAGGACCCTGGGATCATGACCTGAGCCGAAGGCAGAGGCTTTAACCCACTGAGCCACCCAGGCGCCCCCCAATGTTCATTTAGTTGAATAATTTAAACTGTAAAATATTTCACAATAACCTTTTCATTTTTATCTCCTCCAAATCTTCCTGTTATACATGAATATAAGAATAATGAGAATGTGTTTATTATTAGAACTGGCATATTTTGTTAAAACCTCACCAAGTTTATATTATATCTTAACATCTTAGTCTTAAGTAAAAGTATGCTGGCTTCATGAATATTTGTACTAATAATCTGATTATGTTAACTGATCTCCATTTCTGTTCATCTGTTTTTTCTAATCCTTGTGATTGTTACTATTGTTATTGAGAATTTATATATTTGGCCCTCTTCTTGATATTTTATGTGCATTAGTGACAGCAGAGTAAATGTATAGTTGGATTATAATCCAAAAACCAAAATAAATATCCATAAGACTATACTGATACTAATAAATGACTAAATAAAAAGTGAATGGGAAAAGAAGGGACAAATTTTCTTACAGAAGAATTCTAAATAGTAGAAGTAATATGTCCCCCTCCAGAAGGTGGGGATCTTAATTCCCCTCTTCTAGAGGATTGGCTGTACTTAATACTTGTTTCCAAAGATGAGAGGAGGGAATGTGAAAAATACTAACTTTATAGTGGAGAAGTGACAGACTTACCTTAACCAAGTGACCAAGGTTAATATCACTAATGATAAGTCATGGTGATATCGTGAGCCCTTGAAATGGTACAATGGCATGGGCATTTCACCTCAGTGGAGTTTTCCCTAGAACTCATAACTCCAGTTATACCTTAAGGAATCTCAAGACAAACCAAAATGTGGGACATTCTACAAGGTACCTCACCACTATTCTTCAAGAATATTGTTGTCATGGGGCACCTGGGTGGCTCAGTGGGTTAAAGCCTCTGCCTTCAGCTTGGGTCATGATCCCAGGGTCCTGGGATCGAGCCCCACATCAGGCTCTCTGCTCAGCGGGGAGCCTGCTTCCCTCTCTCTCTCTGCCTGCCTCTCTGCCTCCTTGTGATCTCTGTCTGTTAAAAAAATAAAAAAAAATCTTTGGAAAAAAAGAAGAATAATGTGGTCATAAAAATATTAGGAAAGACTGAAAAACTATCCCAGGTCAGAGGAGATTTAAGGGGATGTGAGGATTTAATACAGTTTGGGATCCTGGCCTGAAACAAGGGCATTAGTGGGGGTTGAGGGGAACAGATGGATTGCAAACATATCTGTTAGTGTAGTTAATAGTATTGTATCAGTGTTGATTTCTTAGTTTGGACAACTATACCAAGGTTATGTAAGATGTTAACACTGAAGGAAGTTGGGTGAAGAGTGGGTGGGAACTCTGCACTATCTTCGCAACTTTTCAATAAATCTAAATTTTTTTCCATCTCGAGAATTTCTTTAAAACCCAGCTTTCCAAGGCACATTGTGTCACCCACATTTTGGGCTGAGAATTAGAGATAGCAGTTCAGGCACAGGTGCCTGGCATGTGTGGAACCAGGACTCAGCTACAGGTCTCTGTGAGCCCTTGAGCACACCTGGTCATTGTCGGAGATGTATTTTTCTCTTTGGAAATGAGTTCTCGTTAAAAAAGAGATTTTGTTTATTTATTTGACAGACAGAGATCACAAGTAGGCAGAGAGGCAGGCAGAGAGAGAGGGGGAAGCAGGCTCCCCGCTGAGCAGAGAGCCCGATGCAGGCCTCAATTCCAGGACCTTGAGATCATGACCTGAACTGAAGGCAGAGGCTTAACCCACTGAGCCATCCATGTGCCCATGGAAGTGAGTTCTAATGAAAGCTTTTCAACTGATTTTATTACTACTGATTGTTGGTTGGTAGCCTTCCCTATGACAGGACTGAATTTGAGAAATGCTTACCAGTTTTATACCTGCTGCATTCTCATGGCTGGGTACTCCCACTCGTGTCTTTAATTTTTGTCCAGTCATCCTGATGCAACAGCTGTTTTGTTGTTCCTTTATTCAAATTGTTAAGGTTTTGCGGGGAGACAGAATGGGGTTTCAACAGGAAGTACTCCAAATTTTCTGGAATCATGTTTTCCAAAGTTATAATTTTCAGTTATCATTCAGGGACAAAAATAGATTCCTTGAAAATTAATATCCAGCTTAGAGAACATGCTTTTTCTGCTGATAGGTAGGAGAGAAGGAATTAATTCTTTAGAAGTTTGAGCTATCAGTTTCTTTATTGTAAATGCTTTTTGTGTGGAGATGGAATTCTCCAGAAAAGTCATTATGATTGTATGAGGAGCATAAATAGGATGGGATTTTGATAAGTGAAAATATTTTTTCTTCGTTTTCAAAAATCTGTGGAGATGATTTACCTGAGGAGGCAGTTTCATAAGTAAGGGGAAAACGTTAAGAAAGTCATATCATCGACTATACCTAGGGATTTGCACAGAAATTACTCAGTTGTTTTGTTAATCTACCCAGTTCATTGAAGTTATGATTGTGTACCGAAAAATATAAGAAGGGAGTGCTAATATTTATATTGGCAGGTTAGTTATGTATGGTGCAAGTATCTGGATTTTTCAAATTTTAGTGATTTCTTTGCATATATATATATATATATATATATATATATATATATATGGCTTTTAAATTAACATGAAGAACATTTAGGTAAATATAAAAAATTCATGTTGCACATTTAGATATGTGTAAGATTGTAGATATTTTGGGATTAGGCAACTACTCTAAGTATTTTACTTTCTCCCTTTCATTGCCTGGCATCTGTTCCCTTCTTCTCTTGGTGTTGTGCAAATTGCTCCTGATGCAAAATGCTATTGTTATTTATAATTTTTAGTTTGGCGATACAAACGTTTAGAGGTACATGTTTTTGAAAGAAAACGAAATGTGGATAGGTATTTCTTGGTGTCAAAATAAGAAACATGTAGCACTTTCTAAAATGTTTTAAAATTGTTTCAGATTTAAATTTGTTTTTCAGAGTCAAGCAGCATTAGTCAAATGTTGCACTTCATTTTTATTTGTAGTTTTGGAAAATGAGCCAGGCTCTTCAAAATGTAACCTGACCTGAAATATTTATACTTTCTTTTGTTCTCATACACCTGTCTTTGTTGAAAGAGCAGAGTAGGGATGCCTGGGTGGCTCCATCTTCAACTTGGGTCATGATCCCAGGATCCTTGGATGGAGCCCCGTATCGGGCTCCCTGCTCTGCAGGAAGCCTGCTTCTCCCTCTCCCACTCCCCCTGCTGTGTTCTCTCTCTCGCTGTGTCTCTCCCTGTCAAATGAATAATAAAAAAAAAAAAAATCTTAAAAAAAAAAAAACAGGGTAAAAAATGGTGGTCTGTTTTCTCCATTCCTTATACTTGCCGATTGTGGAATGCCTTTGGCCATAGGGCAGTTGGGTGACATTTTTGTTTTGTTTTTTGTTTTTTGTTTTTGAAAGAGAGAGAGGGAGAGAGAATATGAATCCTAAGCAGGTTTCACACCCAGGGTAGAGCTGGATGGGGCTTGATCCCACAATCCTGAGATCATGAGTTGAGATCAAGAGTCTGGCGCTTAACCGACTGAGCCGCCGAGGTGCCCCAGTCATGTTGGTTTTTATGAAGTACTGTGCAAGAAATAAAATGGGAGCGCCTATTATCACTGCTTCCCTTGTAGTTATTTTCCTTAGTTCCTCAGAATCCAGATGGGGATAATGTTTTTGTAATTTTGAAAAATACTGAACTATCCTTCCAGGCTACCTTCCAGGCTACCTCCTTATGTTCTTACTGATGTTTTCAAAGGATAAAGGAGATAATCTCAGTTATACCTGGAAAGAGATTGTTTTAAAACCATTTAAATAAAAAAAAAGATTTGAGAGAGAGGAGGAGGGAATGTGTACGTGCACACATGTGCACGCCTGAGCGTGTAGGGGAAGGGGTGGAGAGGGAGAGAATCCTCAGACCGACTTCCTGCGGAGTGTGGAGCCCGACATGGGGCTCTGTCTTGCCATCTATGGGATCACAACCTGAGCTGAAACCAAGAGTCGGTCACTTGGGGATTGAGCCACCCAGGTGCAAACATTTTATTCCTAATTATTCCTGAGACTAGGCCATGTTTATCAGTGAGCCAACCATCTCTCATGTAAATATAATTTGTGATACAAGATTATATATTGGCTTTGCCCTAGTTTATGTACAAGAATTCAAGGGATACTTTTCTATTGGGTGGGGGTCATTTTGTGGGAATGGCTGGATCTCAGAAATTACCATCGTTACCCAGGTAAACCACGGTTCCTGCTTAGATTGCATGAGGGTTAGAATTCATTACTCAGATATTGGGCATTGAAATGGGTAGATCCAACCCTGGGGAACTGGTTACTCATCCTCATCTCCACAGAACATTTGTTGCAACTTCTCTCAACCTCTGTTTCTACTTTTTAAATGGTAAGAGGTTAAGCTGGATATTCTCTCACTTTCTCCTTCCAGATTTAAAAATCTGTATCTAAAGTTTTTCACGGTATTCTGAACTGTTGAGATGGATTTAAAACAATGGAAGAAATAGATTCAAATAAATAGCCTGAATGAGGCTGAGTTTTGCTGATCTCTTTCCTCTTAGATATCCTTGTCTGCTCCATGACCAGTTCTGGTGGCTTCAGAGAAATCTGTGCCCTCATGGTCACCTCTGGAAATGTCACAGCCTTTGTAAGTTAGCCTGTATCTCTATGAGATATTTGGCTGACTGGTTTTCATATCGGATCCCTTAATGTTGATACCCAGTGCAGGTCCGTGCTCTGGGGGTTATTTTTCTTAATCTGATGTTACAGCAGTTACTGAGTTACTGGTCAGTTGCAAGTTGTGAGTAAAACTAAAATGTTATACTTCTGGTTTTGTCAGCATACCAACCAGAAGGATTTGCTCTGTGACAGGAAACTTACTTGCAAATTAATCATGATTTTCAAATGTGTACTTTCTGTAGCGTTCCAAACAAGAATTTTTCCCCTGGCATATTCAGCATTCTTGAGTGTCCCACTGATCTAAATGGAACTCTATGATCTAGAAGCTACTGAACACATGTTGTAAAGACTGGCAAAGACAGATTTTTCAGGTCAGAATGAATTTTAAGAACTATGTACCTTTAATATTTCAAAGAGAAAAAAACTAGTAAAATTTGATGTATATTATAGGAGTTTTGATTTTGTACATTAATAAAAATAAAATCTGCTTGATTAAATCATTTTCAATTTTTGCTGATAATTCTTCAAAATTTAAACTCAGTTTAGAATGGAAAAATAGAGGTGTAAAAATAAATTATGTGTTAATGAAATTTGAGCTAAAGAGGTACTCTAATAAATGTTTTGGCATTCAAAAATATCTGCATTTTGATTTTTTTTCATTTTTTAATTTTTAAAAAGGTACAATATCAGTATAATCAATGTCTCATCACAAATTATACCACACCTTAGTAGACTATCACTAATGATATGTAGCCTACTAATAGAATTTTGACAAAAATGTATGGATGTTTGAATTTCCTCTTTGTCTTGTCATAGTTCTGCTCAAGAGTAAGAACAAATTTGTAGATACGGACTCCTTCTTTTATCTCTTTAGCCCTTTCATTAATGAATAAGAATGTGGAAGAAAGCAATTACCCAAAAGGAAAGTAGGAGATATCTATCTACCCACCTACCAGTATTTATACTTATTTATATATGCAGGAATTACAGATAATATGGGCTTAGCTAATAATTTCCTTGACCTCAGATCAGTAACACAGGTGGCATTCCATGTAGGATATTGGTCATCATGGATTTCAAATAAAGTTCATTATACAGCCATGTGTCTAGGATAAGTGGTGATAATACTGTGTTTGGAATAAAACCCTGTGTTTCTTTATTTTAAAAAGTATATTAATAGGCATGTAGTTGGTTTAAATGGACACGGATGGCCAAACCTTCTGCCTTCTTTTACAGGTTGGTTATTGAATTTTTTGTGTGAGTCAGTTTATTTCCAATCCCATGTCTCTCTCCTTTTTTTCTTTCTCATTAACTAGAGGATGATTTGAAGATCAGAAAAGTACATTGATAAAAATTCCATTTACAGACCATTTTATGGTTGTTTTCTTCTGCTACGTGTTAGCCTTGGCATTGCTTCCAAGGTCATGCTCTGATATAGCCATCAGAAAGCACACAAGGTAAACTCTGGGCACAGAGACCAGAATGGGTCTGTTACATTGACTCAACAATGTGATTACTGGTAATTTTAGCAAGCTTTATGTAATTAAAAAAAATTCTAAGCCATCATTACTAATTTCACTTCAGTCTTATAATTTCAGGTTAGACATCCTGAAAATAGTTTCTTTGGTGTCTGTGTATCATTTCTTAGGGAAATGATAACACAGAAAATTGAGTTCTCTTTGACTAGGATTGCTGAGTTAAAAAATAATTGTAAACTTAAAATCTGAAAACTGCATGGGAATATTTGAAACCATAGGATGCTTATATAGAGGGTACAAAAGTTAAATTTATATGCACTGAACGTTCAGTATGTAAAAATGGACACAATTGCTAATGGTTTTTAAAAAGGTGTTTGGAATTTTGGCATTGAAAAAAAGTAGAGCTGCAGTTGGGATTCTTAGACTAACATAGAAATATCTGGTACTTCTGTAACGTTCATGAAATATCCCTATATTTCTGCAACATAAGGATGTAGGCTTGCCAAGGAATCTGACCATCAGCTAAGTAGCTGTTTCTGAGAGATAAAGCTTTGGAGTTTCAGCTTAGTATGAAAGGAATAAGCTCCTATCCCAAGGCACTGGGTGGGTTCTGTGTGGTTTCTTTTTATTGAATTGTAATTGGCTTGGGGAGGAGTGATGGGGGAGAGAGGACAGTTACTTTCCCTATCCTGGAAGAGATTTACTGCATAACTAGGGTATTGCTACCAGGGAGCAGAAAATTAATATGCATTTCTCAGCCTGGGTGGCTTTTTGACACCTGATGATATGGCAGTACATTTAGATGATAAAGAAAATCCCTGATCACAGCAGGAACATCTGTTTTTTTCTGGCAAGACGGAAAGCAAAGCTGAATGGCTGTTTGGGACAGCCTCATGAGTGAAGGATTAAAATTGTAATTAAAAAAAAAAGGAGAGTAATTCCTTATGGCATTTTGCTTATAAAAATTGTTAGAAAAAGTAGTAGTGGCTTTACTATAATAGATTATTTCTTGTCATTAGCAAATTTAATAATCGTTTGGATTTTGCATATTGGTACTACTGACAGATTTTTGTAAGTAATGAAAAAGATTTCTGTTTTTACTTTGAAGTTTACCAATATACAGAACGGAGGCATTAATTTGATCATAGAATGAAATAGATTTAAAGTCACATTCTCCAGTTTGTTTGTTTTTTAATAAATGCAGCTCTGACTTGTTACAGAAATATTAATGGCAAAGATTTTTGTTGTTGTTTTTTTTCTTTAGGTTAGAAAGTATAGGTTTTATAAATACATTTAACTTAAAAATGTTCACTTTTTTGGTAGCTGATGATAGTCTGATCCATTAAAAATGTAGATAATCTGCATAGACATATTAAGACTACCAATTTTTTTGTCATTGTTGTTGTTTATACATCTAAGGACTTTATTAGTTACAGACATTCCTTCAAAAACAAATGAAATGCCTTCATACTTCGTCTTTAAAATTTTTTTAACTTCTATTTTTTATTTAAAAAATGGGAACATAGGAATGCAAACTCACAAATGAACTAAGAGAAAATTCTTTTCAAAAATAAACCAACATATATAATTTGGAAGAAAAAAAAGCAGTATGTTTATCAATATATCCTGTCAGGCACTCCCACTCAAAGTTCACATAGGCAATAAGTTTAGGTTCATTGCTAATCAGAATCAGTGAGTTTGGGAATGTTTTGAGAAATGCTCATCAGATCTTTTGGAGTTTAGATATTTCAATGTCAGTGCAATGCTTATAATGAGGTTTTTTTTAAAGAATTATTTTTTGTGTTTATTATTATGATCTCTCATAGCTTCTTATTCTATTAAGTACATTAAATATTTGCTGGGTACCTACTTTCCGAAAGGCTCTGTGCTGGACATCATGGATAGGGGTAGGAAGATGGTCCTTTCTCCAAAGCTTACAATGTAGTTGGGTTTGCTAGAGGATATGACATTTATTTATTTAAAAAATTTTTTAAATTTAATTTAAGTTAATTAACATATGATATATTATTGGTTTCAGAGGTAGAGGTCAGTGATTCATCAGTCTTATATAATACCCAGTGCTCATTACATCACATGTCCTGCTTAATGTCTGTCACCCAGTTACCCCTTCCCCCAACCTCCCTCCCCTCCAGCAACACTCAGTTTGTTTCCTATGATTAAGAGTCTCTTATACTTTATCTCTCTCTCTGATTTCATCTTGTTTTATTTTTTCCTCTCTTCCCCCTATGATCCTTTGTTATGTTTCTTAAATTTCACCTATAAGTGAGATCATATGATAATTTTCTTTTTCTGATTGACTTATCTCGCTTGTCATAATACCCTCCAGTTCCATCCATGTCATTGCAAATGGCGAGATTTCATTTTTGATGGCTTAGTAGTTTTCCATTATTACACACACACACACACACCATCATCATCTTTATCCATTTATCTGTGGGTGAACATCTGGGCTCTTTCCATAGTTTGTTGTGGACATCGCTGTATAAATATTGGGGTGCAGGTACCCCTTCGGATCACTAAATTTAAGACTACTATGTTTCTAAAATCATTTACATCAAAATAAATATTTTTAAGCTGAAAATAGTATGTACTTTATAAATTTCAATTGAAAATCATGAATATCCAAGCATATATTGTAAAGGAGAAATCATATTGCATGTTATGGTGTTTGCTGATATACTCATAAATACAGAATCACAACTTTATAGGATTCCAGTCTTTGTATGAACTTTGGATCAAGCTCAGGATTGCGAAGAAGAACATGAGTGCAATACTAGTAGTACCTGCATGATGTCCACAAACTAAAGTATATATTGCAGTGATTCATAATACATTTTAGAAATTCTTCGGTTTCTTGACAGTGACCAAGATTACTTCAGTTGGGCTTCTCATACATTATAAATTAATGCATGAATTCATTATTGACATTACCATAACAGTATTGAATTAGGAAAACTTTTTTGTTACGAGGGGTGAATTTTATTTTTGTTACCTATTAACTACTCAAAGTTGATTCTGTAAATATAAAATTGAATTTTTTGGATGGAGTTCAAGAGGACAGATTTTTTAAAAAAATCTATAGTCCTTATCTCCTTTAATCTGATTACTTTGTGGTGGCTTGAAACATGAATTACATGTCATAATTGATGAAAATGGAGAAATGTCACACGCTTTTTAGATGCAATTGGAAGTAATCACATTATCCACAGACATTGTATATTGTAGGTGTGACATTAAATTGAAATAGGCATATAACAGTTACACATCTTGTATAAATCTAAAAGTACAATCATTATATTTCAGTGAAATGCATTTCAGTGATGCTTATCATGTTGCCTTTTGAAAGCATTCCCTTATTAATTTTTAAAACAATCTATAGAAGTGTTCTTTGAAAATTCTGGGCATCTGAACCATGTGAAAATAGGAAATACAATACATATTGAAGAAAAAGCCCTCCATGTTGGTATAGGCCACTGAGCTAAGTGCTTGAGTTTAAAGGTGAATGGTGATCTTCTCCCTCAGTTTTGCTGGAATAGTGGAAATAGCAATTTTAAAAATTAACTAAATTATAAGTCAGAACTATAATTAAAAGTAAAATTAGAAGATAGTGGTAACAAAAAGCATGATATTCTGATGTCTGTTGAAAGGCCGAGAATCTTTCTTAGAGAAAGTAGTGATTGCACTGGGTGTTGAAAAATGGGAAATGATCTTACAAGAAGAAATGGTATTGGAGTCTAGGCTCCAAAAGAGCGTAAGTGAAGGTGAAGAGGCGTGGGGCACAGTGAGCGTGATTGTGCGCAGGTTCCTCCAGGCTAGCTGCAGCGTCTGCCCCACGGGTGATGTGCTCCAGCGTACTTTTTTTTTTTGTTTAAGATTTTATTTATATATTTGACAGAGACACAGTGAGAGAGGGAACCCAAGCAGGGGGAGTGGGTGGGGAAAGCAGGCTTCCCACCGAGCAGGGAGCCCAACATGGGGCTCGATCCTAGAACCCTGGGATCATGACCCAAGTCGAAGGCAGACGGTTCACCACTGAGCCTCCAGCGCACATTTTAGTACAGTCGTCCGTGGGAAGTGGCAGAGAACATTGCTGGAGAGGTGAAGGCAGAGGTCAGCCTCCGGTTTGAAGGCTGCTGTACTGGCTTTGGATGAGAGATTGAGTCGAAAGAGGTATAGAGCATGACGCTTATTTTTCAGGAGGGCACCGGAATTGATAGAGTAAGCGAGTTTCATTTTGGATCTGTTGATTTGGAGGTATTTTGGGGGATGGCCGATTGGAAATTTAGATCATGAATTCAGGAAGAATTTAGTGTTGTTGACCTGTGCCTAGAAGTTGTCAGGAGGGAGGAGTTGGCTGAGGAGACAGGAGTGAGCAGGCCATAGATAAGCTAATAAGGGCCATTTCAGGCAAGAAAAAGAATGGTGGAGATTCAAAAGGAATCAAAAGAAAATACCACTCAGAGCCTAGATGTGTAGATACCGAGGAAAGTGAGCATGTCTTCTGGTCTCTTCATTTTCAAGATCTGCTTTTCCCTTTTAAGTTATATTTCGTCCCTGTCTGAACATCCAGCTCACTGTCCACTCTTCACTAACACTTCCAGCATCTGTTGGTTATCTTTGCCTGAATGAGCTATTTTATTAGGAGCCGAAGGTGGTGATTTTTCTAAATCTCTTCATTATTCTGTTGGCTCTACGTGGCATTCTTCTGAAAAGAGGAGCTTCCCCTCATCGACTGGCACTATTGGTTTCCCCGAAATACAGTTCCTAGTGAAAAGGTAGAATAGATTTTTTTTTAAAATTTCATTTCTTTTCAGCATAACAGAATTCATAGTTTTATAACAATTTTTAATACCTTGTGTTCAATTATTCATTTTTCAAAGTAGAGTTGATGCAGTAATCACCTCTAATGGTGGAAAATGAATAGAGAAGCCAGGTCCTCAGCCCCACGATCGTGACATAAAAACTGTACTTGTGTCTCTCCACGCTCCCAGTCCTTCCTCCCTTCATGGACATTGAAGATTCTGCCCTTAATACATTTATCTACCCTTCATGACTAATCTGAATTTCTTGGCAGTAAGTCAGCTCATTTTGCTTTGTTCTCAAGTTACCACGCAGCAGTTTTAAGGCAGAGCTCCTAGTATTTTGAGATACAGTGGGCTTTGGTTTCTTCTGTTGCTTTATTCTTTTCCTTTGTCTGTGTCCTTTGCTTATGTTCCCATTTCCATGTTCCTGCAACCAAGGTCAGTCCCTAATTCCTGGGTGTGGAGAAGCATCGTAATCTTAGTGTTTTCCTTGTGCTGGAGGTTATGTGCTCTGTTAACCGCTTTCTTGAGCTGTGGTAATCAGACATGTGTAGAGGTTTCCTAGTAAAAATATTTGCTGCTAATGTTTAATTCTGTTGAGGTTTTAGTTTATTATCTAGATGTACTAAGAAGAAAACTTTTAAAGTTTCATACTGAAGTTTATACTGATAAAATATTTACAGATCTAAAAATATTTTCTGTGCACCACAATAGTGGCATAGGTTCAGGACTATCGATTCATTTTGAAGCTTTTTTCTCTCTGATGGAATTCATGAAGGAGCAGAAAACAGAATCTTGGTCTATTGCTACGGTCTATGCAATGCAAACCTATTACATGATACTTTTTTGTTTCTCTGTATTTGCTGCTCAGATGGTTTAAGAATTGAAGAATAAGAAGCAGTCATGTGTATAATATATACAGCCGGATTATCCTTAACAAGGTTATCAAGGAGAATGTTTTGGTCCTTCACTTAAGTGGGGAACTGATGTCAGTGGGTTGAAGTGAGGGTAACATTTTAAATTTGTCCTTGTAGAAAATATTTAGATTTACGTGTTGAGCTAGAATGTTTGACTTCTCTGCCTTATCCTAGCCTTCTCATTTCTCTTCAGGACATTGAAATTAGGTTTTGCAGCCCAAAAGCCAAAGCAGATTGTTGTTATTATTTCAAAGAAATATCCAGTAACATTTGATGGCTTTGGGATGTATTTTTTTAAAAGATTTTATTTATTTATTTGACAAATAGAGATCACAAGTAGGCAGAGAGGCAGGCAGAGAGAGAGGAAGAGAAGCAGGCTCCCTGCTGAGCAGAGAGCCCAATGTGACTGGAGCCGAAGGCAGAGGCTTTAACCCACTGAGCCACCCAGGCTCCCCAGGATGTATTTCTTTTTAAAAGATTTTATTTATTTCTTTGAGAGATTGGAGAATGAGTAGAAGGAGAAGTAGATAGACGGAGAAGTAGACTCCCTTTAGAGCAGGAAACCCAACACGGGGATCATGACCTGAGTTGAAGGCAAACTTGCTTAAGTAACTGAGCCACCCAGGTACCCGCTTTGGAACATACTAAATAAATATTTGTCAACTAACTAGGTTTTTATTTAAAGACTTCACTTGCCATAAGCATGTTGGGGCGAGCAATTATATATCTATTATGTACCTTGTATTGGGATAGATTAATTTTTTTGATATTTGAATTAATGCTTCAACTAACCCATGAAGTAGCTAACAGAACAGTCTAGAGGATCTTAAGTCTCTTGCCCAAAATCACACAGCTACAAAGATGTAAATAAAGAGCAAATTCCTTAATCTTTCTTATTTTAAACATTTTTGGTGAATTATAGAAAATATCTCACAATATTATTATAAGACTAGAAAGAAGGGGAAAAGGGGGCATCCCATGATTGAGAGAGAACAACAGTCTTGTAGAGAAATACTTTTCGTTTTCTGGTGCATGTAACTGGCCTGCGGAGATTGATTTGCGAGGGAGGGCAGGGAAAATGGTTTTGCCTCCTGTATGCACATGTGTGTGGCTGCCTTCCTGCTCTAGTCATTATATCCCCTTCCCCTAGATGGATGACTGCATTCATGAGGCCTAATCCGGGTGAAATGTCCTCAGTCAGCTATTTTGTATAGGTTTGGGAAAAATATTTTAAGTCTGCAAAATCATTTTTCTGCTACTTTTGAAAGACCAAGCGCATCGTTCATTTGCAAGGTCTGTTTTTTTTACAAGACACCTTTTTGTTTCTTTTTGAATAGAAAGATGAAAACTATAGAAGCCTTCCACGGGATGCTAGTAACTGGTCTCACCAGTTTCAGAGAGACAATGCTCGCTCATCTCTGAGTGCCAGTCACCCAATGGTGGACAGGTGGCTGGAGAAGCAAGAACAGGTAATATAAATTAATCCTTCTACACATGTCATTGGTGTAACTTCCTAGCTCATACCCTGAAAGATGTTTCTCTCCATCACTGTGATAATTAAAGGTCAATTAACAGACTTCAGGTAAGTACCAGGCTTTCTGTCAGTTTGTCTAATATGAATACAGACTATTTCTGTGGCGGTCCCAGATCAAAGGTTTCTCGTAAGCGGTTATGAATATTTTCTGTGGATTCTGGAGTATCCTGCCTTAAGAGCTTGTTACGTTGCCAAGGCACAGACATTTGGCAGTGAACAGTACAGTTTATGTGTAGACTTTCAAGACCACTTATAGGTTCTTCTCTCTATTGATGGGCAACAAGTCAGAGGACCTGAAGAGGCAAATTATAATGTTCTATCTTACCTGACTTCACTCTACAGGAGAGATCCATGCGATAGTGTTATTTCAGAATTTACCTGATTTTGTTGGGTTTGGGGACTTTCCCTTTCATAAATGTCGAGGAACTGTTAGAGGTTTGTAAGTTTTTAGAGGTGCTTAGTTTACTCCATAGGGTTGGCCATCTACCATTCATGAAATCAGAATCATTTACCACTCAGTGTAAGTAACTGGTTTGTATCCTGGGAAAAACAACTGTTTGCAAACTTGTTACATCACTGGTAGAGAAGCCTTCACTGCATGAAGACTAAGAATTTATTAGGTAAGTTTTGATATATAAAAAAACAAATTCTTCCAGTGGTGGTGTTTAAAGTCTGAATTGTTTATTGTTAGTCACAGTATTTTCTTTGTAGTGGAAATTCTGGGATTTTCTTTGTAGTTTTAAATAGTTTTTGTATTAAAAACACACTTCTCTCCTTATTTTGTCACTTATTTTCTTAAAAAAGCTCACTTAAAATGGAAGGCTAGTGAATGTACTCAGAGAATGTTTTTGTTTTCTGTTCCGGTAATTTCTAAAATTATCTAAATTATTCTAAATGATTTATATATATTTATATAAATAATCTAAATGATTCTAAATGAATAATCTAAATGATTATTCTAAAATTATCAACAATTCTATTGCCTAGATATTGGAATAGTTGTTTTTCAATTTAGATTCATGATGTCAGTGAAAGGAAATCCTAAATGTTTTACTTAATTCATCTTAGTTTGTGTTTTATAGCATAAACCTCCTAAAACAATTTTGTATGTTGGGGGTGTTAGAATATGAAACAATAAAAAAGGACAGTTTGCCTTTGATACCATGGATGGTATCACAAACATACTGATTTTTATCATATCATAAATGTTAGAATACATTAGAAGCATTGTGTGATGGAAAGAATTTTAAATAATTAAAAAACCATGGAGTCCTACATAGGAAAAACATTTTCTCAAAATAATACTGATTTTAAACTCTTTGGTGGTACTATTACCATTTCGAAGTGAATATTTTGAAGAGGTAGTTTAGCATGGGCCTGTAGTCAGACTGGCTGCATAGAACTTGCTCCTACAGTAACTCTGTCCAGTGATGGGATGCTTGCCAAGGGGTTAGTAGAATCATGCATGGTACCTAGGAAAACTGTGTATCTTGTATATTTGTTAGGAAAAAAAAAATTAGCTGCCACGAACAGAAATTCTAGATTGTGGAAGAAGAAGGTACTCCTTACCCATTTAACAAGATATCTGGAGGGAGGGATGATTGGCGGTGGCGGCCACAGCCCAGCAGACCTCACTGAGGATCCAGACCCTCCCTTGGCTGGGAGCCCGACACAGGGCCTCCGTGGCTGTGTGCCCCAAGTTGTCAGAGCCTTGGACATCATGGCATGGCACAGAAGAAGAGGAATCGTGCCTTTATCTTCTGCAGGGCTCGTCTTGAAAGTGGATAAATGTTTTTCACAAGCCCCCCCCTCCCCGCCCCCAACAGGTGCCCTTCATACCGTGTTGTGTGACTTGCCTGCCAGTTTGTCAAAGGGAGTTGTTGGTTTAGACTGGTTGAGCTTGGTCTCCTGGAGCTAGGGGTGTGGGCATGGTGGTTTGTCTCCCTGGAACACAGCTGCTCATCGCTGAACACAGTCAGGATTCCGTTAAAGCAAGGGCGGAGGTATGATTAGCTAACTCTGCTAAATATGATTATTGTTATCACAAGATCAGGAGGAAAAATTGGCAGTCCAGAGTTTCTAAAGTATGACATATTTAATTGTATCCTAAAAATAGACTTTCTTTTTCCTAACTTTTCTGGCTGTAGATGTGTTTTTAAGGCGGTAGTATAGTTTTTCTTTGTAGTTTTGGTATAAAATAGTTTTTTTTGCAATAGGAATTGCATTGAGAAGCCACATACTTTTTTTTTTTTCCTTTCCAAAAGACTCAGCCTCGATTTGCTTCTGCTGAAGTTATTTGAAGCATTTATTCCATGATAAGCAGGTTTTTAAAAAATAAGTACTTCCTTGGTCTATGTAGTCTAATGCAAATGGCATTAGTTAATTGATTCCTGAGCCTGAAAACATTTTCCTTGGCTTAAGTTTAAAAAATGATGATCCATTCACTAAATTTGATGATTTCACATCAGCAGGATAATTAACCAAACTGAAATCTACTTAACTCAGCAAGAACAACAAAAACAACACAAAATCCGTATTCAAACTTTGCCTAAAAGTAGGCACAATTGTTTGGGCAGAAGAGGAGAAGAGGTTATGGTGGGGATCCTGTAAATCTGGTCCAGATACTCTTATTTAATTGTGCATTTATTCTTTTAACTGTTTCCCATGAGTCATCTGACTATAAGGGCCTAATGGCTCTTCTGTGGCTTTTTTTTCTCTCCTTAGTTTTTGCCATTAAAAATGTAATAACAGACGAGCATCACATAGATATAAATAATGTTTTATATGGTTAAAAAAAAAAATCACCCCCCTGCCTTTATAGTTTGGGATCACCAGGGCAGAACTGTGTTCTGTGAGTTACGCCATCTGGTCTGAAGAGGTCAACAGAGTTCTAGATTTTATATGCCTTCAGTGGCTTTGTTTTTGCTCTATTTCCTGCAAGATTGCTCATCTCATTATCTCTGCTTCTTGAAGGCAATTATGACCGCACCAGTTTTGCCGGTGGGAATAAACAGGAGGAATGAAAAGGACAAGAGAGTGTGTTAAAGCAAGCACTGAGCTTGTAGGCATCTCTGGAAGGCGAAGGTGGCTTGTGCTTCTTTGGTGGGTTGGTCTCCTGTGAGGGGATAGTGACTCTTTCCCTCTCTTAGAATATTCACAAGGTACACACTCATATCATCAAAGGTAGGGGATGTATCTCATTACAACTTTGTACCAGGAAGCACTTGGGCTCAAGCTCAATGTGATTTTCGAAATAAAAGTCCTGGTGTTCAGTGACTAATTCTTGCTCAGAATAGCCTGTAGCTGAATCCTACATCAGGGTCCTCTCAGAAGGTAGAGGACTGTGTATCTTTCAAAGAGCATCCTTTTCTTGTGACTTTCTTTTTCTGAGCTCTCAGAGGGGGCACAAAGAATTCAATACTAAATGGGTTGTTGTATTGCCTTGAAAAAGTTTTCATGCTTCTGAAATTCTGACTTTGAGACCCAGGAAACAACAACAACAAAAATCAGCAAAAGGCTTAGTTTTTATGTGTGGCAATGCTTTAAGAAATCCGAATTCCTTTTAACCATCACCATTTCCCTGACTCTGTGTAGACTATAATTTAATATTGGCAGATAATAGATCATAAGCTGACTTTGTTCTTATGTCCCTACAGTTTATTGCAACTAATAAATTCCACAAAAGAGGAAGCAGGAACTTTACAATATGTGATTGGAGGAATTTAAGGCCTGAAAGTAGAGGGACCTTCAGGGAAATTTAAGCTAATTGGGAGCCTGCCATTTTCACTACCTTGACTTGGTGAACAGGCCTGAAGCCAATTAACAGAAATAGCCAGGAGGTGCAAGGCACATTCCAGCCCCCACTTAAACTCTTACAGGGGAATGACTGCCCTGACCTTTAGAGAAAAATCCATGTTTTAGGGTTTTTTTTCCATCAGGCAAAAACTTTGTCTAATTGGCAGATTATACTGGGAGAGGCACACTGTGAGGAAAACTACCTTAAATGCTTGGTGATGGCATAGTTCAAGTGTGACAGTGGATGTGTGCTGTCCTCACCTTTGTCCCCTGGCCTTCTGGTCCCCAGCGTTCGGTGTTGTCTCATAGCTGTGAGTTTAAGGAACAATGACAGTGCCTTTTCTTCTTATTTTATGAACTTAAAAAAAAAGATTTTATTTATTTATTTGACACAGAGGGAGAGCACAAGCAGGAAGAGTGGCAGGCAGAGGGAGGGAGAGAAGCAGGCTCTCTGCTGAGCAAGGAGCCTGATGCGGGACTCGATCTCAGGACCCTGGGATCATGACCTGAGCCAAAGGCAGATACTCAATGACTGAGCCACCCAGGCATCCCTATTTTATGAACTTTTGTCACTGTCTGCAGTCATGATGCTTCTGCTTCAAATTTTTTCATGTGGTGCGGAATGTTCCTGACTTTTGCTGTTTATTCCTTCTGAGATGAAGATGGCTAATATAGGGATAATGTCTGTTTTTACATTAGCCCGAGTCACATCCTAAATATTAGAAGTAGAAAATATCTGAATGTTAAATAGAAGGAATATTTCTTCATATTTTAAAATTTTAATTAATTAATTATTAAATTAGCTCACACTCAGTGTGGGTCTTGAACGCACAACTTTGAGATCAAGAGTCTGTATGCTCTACGGACTGAGTCAGCCAGGTGCTTCTCAGTGGAAATCATATTGAAACAAAATGATGCTTGAGAATAAATTTCTTTCATTTGTCCTCTTCTTAAAAAAGACTTCTGCAACTGGCTTATTCTGATACTTTTTAAACTTGTGAAAATATTTATGCTTTATAATTATTCACGTGATACACAATGAATACATTTTACATGTCATGGAAAAGGTTAAGATTCTGTGACAGGATTTCATTTTTGCTTTCATTATAATTTGATTAAGTCCAAATCTTTGAAGATTTGGGGCAACAATAAATTTTAAAAATTAGAGACTATTTTGGATGTGTTAAACATACTGTACTGAAAAAACATTTTTAAGCTTATCCAGATTTTATGTGGAAATGGTTTAAAAAAGAGTAAGTAAGCCAGGTGATAAGTAATTGTGGTATTTATTGGGTGTTGCCTGTTTTACCTTGTAGTGATAGGATGATGGGGGTCCAGGATGATCAGGTCCTACTTCCATACCAGTCATTGAGATTGGTTTTTTTCCTCTGACCTGCCTGCCTCTGGGAGATCCTTTTCCTTTCCCAAGTATTTAAGAGCCTTTTCTAAGTGGAAAAACAAAACAAAACCTGCCTCATTTCACTGATACCTAGAACCATCCAGATGACGTAAGTAGTCAGTTTCCGAATAGGAAATGATCATACTTTTTAAATTACAAAGTTAGGAGATAGCTTCCTTAGCAATCTGATTACAACAGCTGCAGACCAGTCAGTGAACTGACCACGGGGTCATCTTGTTAAGACATGGAAGGGCTATAGAAATTCTGATGTGGGCAGAGGCCAGGCCTCATGGCATCTGCCTCATTAATGGGACATAAGGTTAGGTTCTGGGGCTGCCAAATGGTACCTGGAATGCGTGTGTTTGTTTATGCTTTAATTCCTTAGCCCGTGAACACTGGGAAACCAAATGACTGCTAGGGTTATCTGGATAAAAATAATCGAAACCCTCTGCCTCCAAATCCTAAAATTCTACTGTTTTCTGTTAAAAGGAAGAGGATTTATTCATATTAGTTCCTAATTGTCAAACTTTTGCTGAACTTGGGTGGAAGCAAACATCATTGTGTTTTACCTCAGCAAGAGCCCATATAGAAACTAAAAACATCAAGATTGTTTTAAAATTAAATTTAGTTTTCATTATAAAATGCCAGAGATTTTCTTTAGGCAGAAACCTTTTATAATCCCAATAACATTAAAGATAAAACCAAAACAACATTTGAAACGAATTTTCACGTTACCTGGATATATTAATGCCAGTAGATTTTGTTGTGCTTTAATAAGACGACTATTGTAATACACATCTTAAAATTATTTGTGTTTTCAAATACCACGCATGCATCCTGTATGTCTGTGCTGTATTCTTTTCCACCAGCCCTACAGGTTTTCTACTTTTATTATCGGAGAACTGTGGACAGGAAGCATCAGGCAGAAGAAGGGGACTAGAGCATAGGGACCCTGCTAGACATTCGTCTGAGAAGGACACGTTAATTTCCTGAGGAGCCTCGTCAGCCACTACAGGGCCGCTTGGAAGGCTCTTCTGTCAGGGCAACAAGAAGCATTTTACCCTTCCTTCTATTTAGGGTAAAAAGACACCATGCGGCAAAAATTCACCATGAGCCTGCAGTGTGTGTGTGGGACTGGAAACCTGCCCTTCCCATGAGTGGGTCCTTTTGTCTGACCCATAACTCACCAGTCGTGTGGCCTTATCTAGGTATAAACTGCAGATCATTTGCACTGTGTACAAAATGGGGACAGTAATACCCATTCCACAGATAGTGACGTTGTGTGTGAGGATTAAGTGATCTCGAAGATGTGAAATGCAGATCCAGGTTCTGGTGTCTTAGAGACACTTGTCCGTAATGATGCTGCTTTCTCCGCTCTCTTTATTTTAGGTGAGGATAGACTTACTGGAGACACCTCCGCAGCTCTCACTAGTGTGGAGGACCTCTTTTATTTTCTTACATATTCTCTTCTCCTTGCATATTGGAGGTGCCATTTGGTATGCGGGGCTGGTTCATTTTTTCTTCCCTAGTGTACTTCTAATGCCCTCATCATCCTTTCCGAATTGGATTCTTGCTTCTGTGGCATCTTATCAGAATTAGAATAAACTTTAATCTTTTTAAATCATCTCTGGTTCTTTTCTGAAGAACATAATCTGACACAAAAATGACATTAGCATTAATCTCTGTGTCTGTGTCCATTTTTTATGTTCCCTTTTGTTTTTGGCAAGCCTGCGTGGCTTAAATGCAATTAAATCTTAAGAATAGCATTTAAGAATGCCAAGTGTCTTATGAGGGCTTCTGCTTGGCCACTGGCTAAGCATCTGGGTCCCTCTGTGATGTGAGTGGAGTCAAGGAGCCACCGTTTGACTCACTGGCTTTTGGAGTGGGTTTTGCGGTTTAGGGGGTCCTCGTCAATTCTCCTGGCCCTTTATGACTGGCCCTATTTATTGCTTGTTTGGCCTATGGAGCTAAAAGCCCGCAAGCATCAGGGAAGTGAGACAGAAATTCTATCCAGTGAAAAAAATCTTTCGTGGTATGTGGATTAACCTTCATGGGGAATCTGTTAGCTGATGATTTTCTTGCCTGTGAATACAGCTGAAAGAACGAGACGTTTAGAGCGTGCACTGTGGATAAAGATGCATTTTCATTTTTAGCTATGACCCTCAGGTGCCTTTTCATATTTTCATCGCAGGCAGTCTTAAAGATTTTTGTTGTGAGCTGTGCGATTAGCTATGACGATGAAAAGAATGCATGCTTTATACTCTAACTCTCTTTATTCCCACCAATCTGTATGTCATTTGCTTTTTAAAATTTGTTCTTTATTTCTGTGCTCGGTGAACAGTGGAACTGCTATTCTTTAAAAAATACTGGTTTAGAAATTACATTAACATTTTCGGCTTACGGTATGTTGTTTTCACTACCCATATCCTGAAGCCCGCCTATACAAATAGAATCACTCAATAGCCATTTGTAATTTTGGAATGTTATGATTTAGGTACCTCTGTCTTTTTTTTTTTTTTTTTTTTTAAATTCAGTCCTACACAGGCTTTTTCTGGTTACCTTCAGCATGGATCTGAAATGGTCCTGAAAAATGGGCTGTTTTAAGTGCTAAGCCATTTTGCCCCATGGTTTTATGTTCTTCTTCCCCCCCACTGAGGTCTGTGCCCCATAGTGTTTTCACTGGATCTGTTGTAAATCTGTGATCCTTTTTTTCCCTCTGCCTGTGTGCCTGAAAAAAGGCTGTTGTGAGCTTTCTTTAATATCCAGTAAATTCTAAAGAAATTAAAAGTACTGAAAAGAAACATGTAGGTTCCATAACATACCCCTGGTGTTATGGAAGGGGGGTTAAGATAGGCTTTTGGGTTTCATTTCATGTTTTGTGTTATTTATACTCTTCAATAGTAAACACATACAACTTTGGAAATATATTTATTTTTGGTAAATCAGACTTTATAAGATTGTAAAACTGAGCACTTTTTTCTCTTTTTCTGCAAATATCATACTTCCCAAATTACAAGATAAAATTGCAATGTCGATATCCATTGGAATCTAGGTAAACCCTTTGAGAGGCATAATGTCTCTTCCTACCTTGCGTAATCCCTTTAAATCTCTGAAGTAAGCTGTTAACTGGCCCTCCTGTGATTTAACATCACAGCCCCCTGAGAAAAAGAAGCAGGATTAGTGGTATCCTTGGGTCCTCACCACCTTTTACAAACTTGGGAGAAGCTTCCCAGGCCTCTCAAAGGCTAACCATTGTCACTTCTCCTCTGTCTGCCATCCCTTCTCAGTCTTAGGACTTTCCTCTTTTATTCAACCCCCTTTTCCGCAGTCCTGTGTGCGTGTCTCTCTGTACTAGATCTATCAGTTCACAACTCGCCCTCCCCACAAGCCTCTGTCTTCCTGTCACCTCTGCCTGGCTTGCTGCGCCTCCCAATTCACGGATTTGGTTCCTTCTTACCTTTCATGTGTTGGGTCACATCCTCTCCTTCAGGAGACCTTTCCTAGTCCCCATGTTTGAAAGAGGATGATGTCCCCGTTGCCTTCATTATCGCCTCCTCTCTCACCGTTCTTGATAATGTTCATGTCTGTCTCCAGGCACTGAAATGGGACAGGCACTGTTTTGTTTACTTTTGCTTGGAGCTCTTAGTAAGCCTCGATGAGTTTTTAGGTGAATAAGTGTTACAATAAATTGAAAGGAAAAAGTTTAAAATGTCCTCACTTTGCGGGTTTCCTGTATTATGGGTAGATTCCTTGTTAGGTGGACAAGATTTTATGATGTGTGATTTTTACTAATTATGAACTAAAAATTGCAGACTATAAGTAAAGCAGAGAAAGTCTGTTAAATATTAAGACACATACCTACAGAAACCTGAGAAACAGTCATACTTCTGAGTCACTGATGTTTGATTCATCACTGCTTGTCACTTAGCATCTGCTCATGGCAAAAAGACTGGAAAATTGTTTCAGACTAAAGGACCAAGGAAGGGGGGAAAAATGAAAGTAAAGCCCTGTTCCCACTTCAGAAAGCTTGATGATATGAGGGAGAGCACAGGCTTCCTATGCCCGAGTTGATCTTTCTCTGAGAATGTCTTGTAATTGAACATGGATTTAAGTGTTAAAAGGTGAACGCTATCAGTCTGTTACCAACAGGCTGTCTGTGTTGTGTCCTAATGATTTCTGCTGGACTACAGTTGAGCACAGCAGCCCAGGGAAGCCACCTGAGTGTGTAAAAGCTTTGTGGAGGAGGTGATGGTATTGAGGCCAAGAGCTGCTGTGACTTCAGTGAGCCTTAGTGAGACACAAGAAAGAATGGGCTTCCCAGAATGTTGTTATGTTATGGGCCCAGCATAGCCATCAGTTCTGTTATAGTTCCAAAAATATGTAATTATCAGAAAATAGTAAGTTTGCTCATAACTGAAGTGACAAATACAGTTTCCACTTAATTGGAAAAATAATACTTGAACAAACCATTTGATTATATTTAATAATTTATAGGCAGTTGAAAGTAATATGGTTAATATTCTCTTCCGAGTATGTTTATTTCATTTGAGAGCTGTTTTTTGCTGGTTTAGATTTTTTTTCTCCAGAGAGTTCTGAGGGTTTTCATTTTCATTAGAATGTCTATGAATTATACCATTACTCTGGGACCTCAAGCTGGTAAAATTTTATTTTCTTTTAGAGATGAATTTTCTTTTTTCAGGAAAAATGGAGTTTTGGTACTCATGTATTTGATATATAAAATATGGATAGGATGAATTCTGATCTGCCATTAATTAGCATATTATGCCTAGTCTGTATCTTTTTGATATTATTTTGTTCATCCTGTTCTCTGAGTAAAGCTCCTCTTTTTATAAAATGAATATTTGATAGAATTAGATATTTGATATGAAATTGAGTTTTAGAAATTATCTTCAAAGAGAGAAGAAATATCTTTTATTTCTGATGGAACTATATAATAAGTTTTTTAGTTAAAGGAATTGATTCTGACAAGAAGATGACACCACACAAGCTTGTAGAGAATTTAAATTTTTTTGAGTTAATTGTGAGAGGTGTCCCTGTTTATTCCTTCCTATCCCCAGGGCTCGTTAGATATCTAAATGAGACCAGTGTTTAGAACCTTCCGTGTTATGTTGGATGACAGTGTAACTCATAGACTATACGGGGATGAAGTTGATAACGTGATTTTCTTCTTTTTACTTTTTAGAAAATGTTATTTGATTTTTGCAAATATCATATACTCAGTTCCGGAACCAAACATTTCACGTGAATCTGTAAAATGCTGCCTTCCACTTGCTAGCTCCCCTCCCCATATGTAACCACTGGTACTAGTTTCTTGAGAATCCTTTCAAATACTACCATTCTTTTATGAGAAAATGTAAAAATTTATCTTCTTTTCATGTATTTATGTAAATACTATCTACCATGTTCTGTGCATTTATTTATTTTGCTTAATAGGGCTTGGCAGACTTTCCATGGTAGAATGTAAAAAGTGTCTCCTTTTGAAAGAGTTTAATAATTTTCCTTTGTTTAGATGGGCTGTTGTCTGCTGATGATGAGCATTTGGATTGTTTACTGTCTTTGCTGTTACAAAATGAATAAACTCTGTACATAAGCCATTTTGCATTGAGTATCACTTGGATAGATACCTAAAGATGAAATAGTACATTTGTGGATTTATACAAGAATATATATAGTTGTAACTTTGATGGATATTTCCAAAGTGACCTCAGTAGATGTTGGGCCAAGTTATACTCCCACCAGTAATAAGGGATTGTTGACAGTTTAAGTCCTCTTATTCTTTTCTCACTTATTAGGACCAGGCATGCATCTATCCATCCATCCCTCCTTCCTTCCTTCCTTTCTCCCATTGTTCTACCATTTAATGGTTTAGATGAGTATTCAAGTGTGTCCTGGTTGATTAGAACTGTCTCTATTTATGGAGGTACTTACTAGTTCACTCTGCAGAGCAACTGGTTTAGATTATTCTTGTTGTTTCCAAACTTATCTCTCTCTGGTGTTCAGAAAGTTGAGATGGTAAGGTGTTGGCTTCTGCAATTACAAGTGAACGTATCAGAGATAGCTATAAATGCAGTGATTTCCTAGTCACATTTTTAATCTGTAGCATCAATATGTAGATCAGAAATGGCTATGCACACAGTAAAATATTTTATTAATTATGGATAACAAATGTGAAATTTGTGAAATCACATTTAAGTGTTTAGAAAGGTGGAATGTGTGCCCCTATTCCAAAGGCCTTTCACCATTTGTGACAGTTGGGTTCGGATACTTATGTCAATTTTTCTATCTTTTACACATAGAGTTCTGATTTATTAAATGCCATAGTTGACATAAATTAATACAGAATCTAATTTTCTCCAAGAAAAGCCTTGTGTAAATATGAGTACATGTTGCTCTATGACTATGGTGGTTATTATTGAGGCTATTTTCCCTAAAGAAAAGAGCCTGGGATCTTGTTGCTTGCATCATTGACCAGCCTGTGACATTTTGAGTATTAGTCCTTACTTTGGCTATTTCTTTTCACTGTATCTCCTGTCGGGAGATTCTCTTTCTAAACGTCTCTCAGAAATTTATCCATTCCTCTCCACCCACAGTCTCCTTCCCAAGTTCAGGCTGCCATCCACTCTCTCCTGGGTCCCTGCAACAGCATCACAGCCATCCCCCCGTCACCCCTGTCCCCCCTGTCTCCACTGAGATCAGGGTGATGGGACAGGAAGAGCCGTAACACCATCCTCCGCATCGGTGAGCGATGAAGTGGTTAACAGCTTGCTGCTGGAAGTCCAACCTCGGTTGGAATTTCATAACGTGTGTTATGCTGAGAAAATTCCTGAAGTTTTTAAGCCTCAGATCAGGTTTCATAACTTTGTAAGACGCATTTCAGAGGATCAGGAGGCATGGATGAGACAATTCATGTAAAACTTTTAGAACAGTACTTACCATACCGTGAACACTCTGTAAAGGCTAGTTTTGATGCCGAGGTTTTGCTGGTGATGAGGTCTTCCTGGTGTTACTCTGCTGACCTCTGGAGCTGTTGCTCGCGTCTGCTCCCGGGTTGGCCGGCTCCCCGGCATGCGCATCGCAGGCCCCGGGCGCAGGCTGGCGGGCTCTCCCCGTTGTTCTCCCGCTAAGTCCTGTTCTGCGCTTGGCGTGGGTGTCTCCCGGCTCGGGACACTTCTCCTGCCACCTTGCTTCCTGCAGCATTCCCCCGTCCACATGCCCGTCTGTGCCAAAACCGAAGTCAAGTGTGTGTAGTGCTTTCTTGCCCGTTTCCGTCTTGGCACTTCCACGGGCCATTACAATCCTGTGTGTTCCTGTCTGTCTCCGTGAGAGCGTGGCCCTCTCTGTGGCTCGGGGCTTCCTTCTGGTCTTTCTCAGGAGGCATGAGTGCACTGCAGGTGGCGTTAGATCTTCATGGCGTTTGCATGCACGCGCCCTACCCTTGTATTGAGTGTGTTCATAATTGCAAGGAGCTATCTGCCTGTAATTTGTGTATCTAAAAGTGTACTTGTCCTAAAACATTTTTATAGCAAGCACTTGCATGAAGAATATCTCATTCTGTCGATAGTATATCTTTCTTCACATACTGAATGTTTTACTTTTCATGAGTCTCTTCCAGATTAAGTTGGAGAAGGTTTAAAGAATCTTAGATTATATCAGCAGAAATCTAGGCTTTTGGACTTACTCATATTTTAGGTCCCTGGAGGGACTAATTTGCCTGAGAACTTTGTATTTTAATCATAAACAGACCCGATTCACTAATACTTTTATAAACCTTTGGCTGAGACTTTGGCATTAATGTTCTGAACTCTTAGAAGGAGAAACATACTTCTGTAGGTTGGCCAAGAAAAATATGTCTCAATTCAAATAAAAATAATGTGTTTGTTATTTTAAAGAGATTTTTTCCATTGAGCTGTGTTTCAAACTTTTTTGCTAATTTAGTTGTCTAACATTGAACATGGCTTAAGCGGGGATTTGAGGTATTTTCTGTGCCTCAAGATAATGACTATTTGAATTTTTAAAATTTTACTTTTGACTAGAGAGTATGTTGTTTTAGCATATACATTATTATTTAACTAATTTTGTTGTGGATTATAAAAGATGAATCCCGGGTCTTATTTTCTTAAATATACCGGAAATCATAAAAATATACAAGGAATTTTTATTGATGGTTGAAAATGTTTTCTTGAGGTACATGCGCAGTTTTCCTCCTGCTGTTCGTAAGTGGCTGAACAAGCACTTTGAATCTGTTGTATCCCTAGAAAACTTGCCCTTGGCTTCTCTGACATTCTGTTTCTAAGCTCACTGGTATTATTTACAGAAAAATGTCTATCTTTTGCTCTGCCTGTGTGCATGCAGGTCATTTCTCTAGATGAGATTTTATGTGCTTTTCCTTGGTGTGATCATTTAGTTTCTGTTCCTGTCCCTCTAGCCTGTGCTTACCTACAAATACTGGCTGATTCCTTCTCTCCTGGATGTCTTTGAACTATCTTCATACTTTTTTCCAAGCAGAGGGGATGTGGTCCCTAGTCCAAAGGACAATGGAGGTGAAACTCCTTATTCTGGAGCTGACTCTGCATCTAGCCATGCAGTATTTCACAGCCTCTGCATGCCCCAGTGACCTGCACCCCCTGTGAAATTGCATGTTGCTCATTTCCAAGTAGTTCCTAAACCTAGAGAATTCTGTAATTATCTATGACCTTCTCATTCCTTATAATTTTGCCATGCATCTCCCACAATCCAAACTTATTTTGTTCTTCTCCTTCATGTTTTATCTGTTGCCAGGTATGCCATATTATACCTTTACTCTTGAATACATGCATATCTTTCTACTTTCTTAGCACCTGTTCTCATCCCAGCCATATTCCTCTTGACCAGACTGATGTAATATGTATCTCCCTTTACCATCTGTTTCTTCTTTAGTGAATTCTGCATATTCCTATTTGCATTATCTTTCAAACCACCACTTATATTGCATCACCCTCCAGTTTAAAAGCACGATGAAACTCCCTCCTGCACTCTGATTTAAAATTAAACTCATTAGCTTGGTATTCTATGTACTGTGCAATCCAAAATCCAATTTAACTTTTTTAGGCCTCATCTCCTACCATGATCTCATGCCTATCTTGAACTCTGTTGGACTGCTGTTCCTTCCTTTTAAATAAATATTCTATTCCTTTTGGTCAGATGTCCCCCCACCTCTTGAATCAGTATTATGTCATTAATTAACTTAGTTTCTGATCATGTGTGCTTTGGGTGCTTGCTGTAAGACATCGCTGTGCTTGAAAATGGAAATGGTGGGACCGGGACTATTAGTCAAGTAGACCAAAATCGGATCCTAGTTCATACTTCTTAAATGGAAAATTGAATAAGCCTCTTAATCTTCAGTTTCTTGGAATAGCAGAACGTGGATTGAAATGGCCACTTATTGAAAAGTAATGTTCTAAAAGTATCTCTGGGGAAAAGAGAGTGTGGTAAAATTTTGAGGAAATCCAAATAATTTATTTCAGTTAATGATCTTTCCACAAAATACCAGTTTTTATCACGTGACTTGGATACTATTTTCAGTACTTTTGAGTAAAAGATGTTCTGATGCTCCCTCTGTGGGCAAAACCCTGTGAGCCAGTGGTGTTCTGTGCCCACAATCACAAAGCTTAGAATTCATTCCCTCTTAGGCTGACTTCTCTGAGCGGCTGTTTCCTTATGTGGGCAACTGTGGGGAAATTCCCTCTCTCTTAAGAGTATAATTGTTCAGAAGTTTTAATGACCATTCCATAGTGGTTTGCAGCTTATGCCCTGGACCCAGGAAAACTTAGATTTCTGTTGCCTTAGCTGTGTGACTTTGGTCATATGGATTTGATTCTTTCCTGTTTTAATTTTCTTATTTGTAAAAAAGTAGGCAGTAGAACCTATCTGGTGCACTTCAGTAAAATAATGTAGCTCAGTATGCAGTAAATGTTATTTTAATTATGTAACATGCTAATCAAAACCCAATACAGAATTTATTGTTATTCTCTGCCACTCACTGTGTCCTAGTGATTGTTATAAATTTTCGGTAGTCATGTTCTATCATTAGGAACTCAACTTGCTTCTTATCTTTAAATATAAAGCCTTGCTAGGTAGAATAATAAGAAAATTACATACAACAGTCTATTCCACTGTAAAAAAATCTTAGATTATGCTTTTTGTATTTGAAACATTTTTGAAGTATATAATCAGTATTCTTTGTATTTTCCACATGTATTAGGTGGTGATGGCTTTTCATTTAATTATATGTATGGTTAAAATCCCTTGACAATAAGAAAAAATGTAGCCAAGATATACATCAGCATGTTTTTCTGATTGTAGTAGGACTGTAAACACTTTAAATAAGGTGTTTCTCAGTATCTTATGAAGAAGCACAAGCATTATGTCTGTAGGTATAGCAGATTTTTATTTACTTGTAAGTATTGTTATCTCCTTGTAGCTATAATGCTTCTCATGTAGGTTGATCTTTTATTTAAATTCAAATACGTGAAGTAAACATAACTAGAACCTCAATTCATGAATATATTCCGGTTACTTGAATTTATGGATATTTTATCGAGTGCTTATGCTATATAAAAGTTTGGTCTCCCAGCTTCTGAGATTTGGCTATATATACAGATATATATATATATTTTCTTCCTCATTCAGACTAATAGTCTTTTTAGGTTCTACACTGTAACTCTTTTTGGCTCTAAAATATAAAGCCATTATTTTTTATGATATTTTGTATTTCAAATTTATTTAGAACTTTTACAAATTAAATTACATTTTTAAGCATTTTACTCTGATTCTAGAAACTAAGACTATATCTTCTAAGAGAAAATTTCCATATATATCCTTTGATTTCTAAAGAAGTAATTTACTGTGTTCTTTTTTTTAACCACTTTTAGCCTGGGCTACTATTTTTAATTTCTTTGGTACAACATTTTGCACTGCTAACAAATTTTCATTGATTTTTCCATAGTTACTTATTGTGTGTGTGTGTGTGTGTGTGTGTGTGTGTGTGTTTGATGTAGAATAAACTAGTTTTTGTTCTTTCTAATCCCCCCCCCCCCCCCATCTTTATGGTTTGCATCAGAGAGCTTCTGGCTCTATATTCTTGCTTGGTCCTTTTGTCCTGTTGGCTGGGCTCTGACCTTCCTACCTGTCAATTATATGACAGCCTCCCTTTTCCATCCCAAACATCCCACACCACTTTCATCTTTATTTTGAATAATTTGTTTGTGCATTTCTGTATTTCACTTCCAAACTAAACTGTTAGAAATAAAAGCAACTTATAGAATTTTAGGTATTTTTGACAATAAAACAATCACATGTATTTGTGAGTAGACAAGGAGAGTTGGTGACTTTGGGCTCTTTGCATTGTCCCTCATCTTACTAGGCCAATTCATAACAACAATCCTGTAAGTCACACTGACTTAAAAATTTCATAGTAACTGGGGTCAAGGGAGCTGGGAGAGGTTCTTTAATAAGGCTTCCTCTGTTGAAGGTTGGGGCAGCCATGGAGGTGGGCTAGGGGATGGGTTTATTGCCTAAAGCCATGTTTTTGACAGTTGCCCACCTGGCAGGATGCTGCTCTGCCTGTCCTCTCTCTCCTAGTTAGCTCTGGTTGCTACAGTATATTCCAGCTCTTTATCCAGCTCTCCCTCTTCCACATGCCAGTAGGGGGTGTTTGACTGTTTCTTCCTTCCTATGCCATACAGCTGCCAATTCTTACCCCACTGCCCCTTCCTAGCCTCTGTATGGCTTGGACCACTCTCATTTTCTTCCCCTTCATGGTGTGACTAGTCTTATAGCTAGAACTTAATTCCAGCCTCCTACATTCTTAATATTGTGAGTCAGGTACATTTGCAAAGAAGAGCATTCATTTGAGCAACATGAATATTTACCATTAAATTTTGGTTTCAAAGCCAGCCTATTCTACATTTGAAAATATAATACTAAATTTTCCCTTTTGTTTTTGTTTAGTTAAATATTTCTGTAGTGTTGACTATAGGCATCAGTACTTGGTATGGACTAAAATAATCAACTCATAATCCACCCCTGCTGTCAGATAACTTACAATCTCGGAGGTCAAAGAGGACTAGAATCATCGTGCCTGTGATGAGGTCACAGAGGAGGGGTGAAAGGCGTCATGTGAACATTCCAGGTGGATGTGATATTGGGCAGGTATTCAGGGACTCTGCTCCAAAACACTGGGACTGCTTTGGATAAATGGTATTCACTTTGGATCTTGAAGGTGTATCGTGGGAACCTAGCAGAACTAGGTTACAGAAACATTGAGGTGATTTTTGTTGGTAATTGTGTGGAGGGTTTGGTGTTCCTTTGTAGACAGTTGGATAGCAGAACTTAAGTCCAGGTTGTGAAAGTATCCAAATACATAATTGGAGAAGACAATATTGGTCATGAAGAAAAGGGGTTGATTCTTTTACACTGATTTAGAAAACAGGTTTCTTTAACCATTGAAGCCACTGATCTGGGAAGAGAGAGCCCCATTAGGACAATAAGAAAGAACATCCTAAACCCAGACTGTTGCAGTAGAGGAAGAAAGAATAAATCTGATAGATACTAGGAGGTAGGGTCAGTTGGTCTTGGTAATAATCAAGATGTGGTTTTCTATGACTAAGACCTTAAAAGTGGTTGGTGATAATTTTTGGAGGATGAAGGGATATGCACCAGATCTCTAGGAGGTTGAGGAATAAATAGGAGGTATAAAACATGGAATGCTAAGAGAAATGGGAGGGATGTGTTTTGTTTTGTTGTTTTTAAATGATAGGAGGGGTGGTTGCCTAGTTGCCTGCTGATGGGAAGAAGCCATTGCTCCTTTGATAGGGTGCACAAAATGTAGAGTTAAAGAGAACCTTGATTACCTTGCATTAATAAGCCAGATTTCATCATGTTTCATATTTGATTAGTTCCTTCTGGAGTCTTTCAAAGACCCTTCTGGTTTCTACTGACTGGGTTTTATGTTACTGGAATATATCTTGTCTATTTCTTCCAACAGATATGCTGTAAATATATTAAATAGCATTGGGCATGATTCTTTTCCCAAGGATTCTGATTATTAAAATCCCTGTTCTTGCTAAGGAACTTTTTAATATTTGTTTGTTAGAAAATATGACATTACTCATGATTTTATTTTTTACCTTGCACATGGATTGCTTGATGTAATGGGATGATGGAACTATTTATCATCAAATTTTCACTTTTCTCATCTGTTGTTTTTACTATTATGTAACACATTAATGTGCAAAGCATTAGATCTTATGGTATATAACATTTGAAAATATAGAAATATATGAGCTTCAAAATAAAGGAGAATTTAAAAGTTAATCTTCAGTCTGTGTTGAGCTGCTTTTTGCTAGACTAATATTGCTTAAGGACTTCCTGTAAATAAGAAGATAAAAATTTGACCAGTTTTGTAGTTATTTTCAATTTCCCATATGATTATAAATTTACCAGGTCATTAATATTTGGCCTACAATGATTCTGTGAATTAAAAAAAATTCTTGTGATTTTTAAGGTGATACGGAAAACCTTAGTAATTCTTGCATAGTTTAACTTCTTAATACTTACGTTCTCATAGAATCAGTTTTAATAATAAAAGCATGGGTTGGCTTTTTTTTAAAACCCTGAGAGAGAGTGTGTGTGTGTGTGTGTGTGTGTGTTGATAAGATAATTTTTTGTTAATAGTAATTACAAGATTTACAGTATCTTGAATTTTATTGTTTAATTTTTTTAAAGTAGGAGCTTATTTTATTTATTTTTATTGAGATAAAATTGACATATAACAATGTAATTTTAGGAAGTACAAAGTATTAATATGATACATTTATATTTTTCAGTGTGATCACCACCATGGTGTTAATTATAATAACTCTTTGATGTCACATAATTCATCATTTCTTTTTTGTGGTGGGAACAATTCAGTCTAATTTCTTAGCAACATGAAAGTTTGGAATGCAGTGCTGTTGACTCTGATCACTGTGCTGTGCGTTAGATCCCCAGTGCTGAGCTCTTCATATGCATTGTCCTTATGCAGAACCTATGAGACAGAGTTTCACATTATTATCCCCATTTTCTGGATGAGATGCTTGGGTCTTAAAAGTCCTATAACTTGCTAAGGGTTATAAAACAAGTACAACAATTTGCATCCAAATGTAGGTTTCTCTGCCTCTAAAACCCATGCCCTTGTCTAGTGTACCATAACTACTTAGGCAACGACAGATTCTCCAGGAACTGACACTCCCAGGGTGGGAGAAGGTGGGGTGTGTCCCTGGAGGTGTTTTGGGAAGTCTGTGAGGTGTGTTCCTTGAATGCCTGTGCTATTAGGGTCTTTGCTCTGGTCCTCTGCCTGGAAAGTTCTTTCCCCAGACACTCCCTCCTTAACTGTTCCTGGTCCTGTGGATCATTGCTGGATTCCGCTCCCCTCCGTAGGCTGTCTCCTCACCTGTATGTACAGCTTTGACTTTAACTGCTGTATCCGCATTTCCCACCTTCTCCGTTCCCAGCTCCCCTTACCTTACTCCGTCTTTAATAACACTCTCACATTCATATAAGTTACTTATTTATTACGGTTTTTTTTGTATATTTTTTTGTCCTGCCTATTAAAATATAAATTCCAGGAAGAAAGAAATATTGTCTGTTTTATTCATTCATGTCTCAGATGTCTAGGACAGTGCCTGGCACATGATAGGCATTCAGTTGTTGAGTTGATAAATAGGTGGTTAGATGGATGAGAACTCCCCAAATTTGTAAGGAAAATACCTTGTTTGATGAGCTTATTCCTGGGAAAGGGTTCATTGCTTTTATCAAGTTCTTAGTTTATCAGACTGCACCCAACGTCTACCCCAATGAGTTAGTGATTCATATACTCGTAAACCCCACGGAAATGAAAACAGTAATTTGAGAAAGATAATCTGTATTTCCCATATTCATTGTAGCATTATTTACTGTAGCCAAGATGTGGAAGCAGCCTAAGTGTCCATCACTGGATGATGGATGAACAAGATGTGGGTGTATGTGTGTGTGCGTGTGTGTGTGTGTGTGTGCATAATGGAATATTGTTTAGCCATAAAAAAGGACATTTTTCTATTTGTGGCAACATGGATGGACCTTGAGGGCATTATGTAAGTGAAACAAGTCCAGCCCAGAAAGACAAATATCATATGACCTTACCTATATGAGGAATCTAAAAGAAAAACAAAAACCAGACTGCTAGATACAAAGAACAGAGTGATGGTCCAGAGGCAGGGGGATTGGGGGTTGGGCAAAATGGGTGAAGGTGGTCAAAAGGTACATGTTTCCAGTTATAAAATAAATAAACCTGGGGATGCAGTGTATGGCATCGTGAATATAGTTAATAATACTATATTGTGTATTTGAAAGTTGCTAAAAGTAGTTCTTAAAAGTTCTCATAAGAAAAAAAATCTGTAACTATGTGTTATGATGCAGCTTAACTAGACTTATTGTGATGATCATTGCACAATATATATATATAAATCCTGAAACTAATATAATGCTCTCTGTCTGCTCTATCTCATCAGGAAAAAAAAAAAAAAGATGGACACCAGGTTTTCAGCTGTATATGATTCATACATATCAATAATATAGAGAACTAGTATGTACTAGTTCAGTTTAAACTTTACCTTGGGATCACTTTGAAAAGATCAGTTGTGTTTTGCATTTTAAAATTATAGATTGAAGAGTAAAAAATATGTGTCCAAAGATAACCTTGTTGTAACATTGTGTATATCTTTGAGCGTCACCATTTGAGCCGGCAGGCCTATTGGTGGGAGTTAATACCACATCAAATGCTGTAAGTACACATTTTAAATGACCGGTTGTAATCTAATATCTTCTTTCTGTGAATGTGCACATGTGATGTGTCTTGATTCAATTCCACAAGAACTATTGTACATGTACAATATGTTATGAATGCTGGTAGGCACTGACCATCTCCTGGACAAAGAGAAGAGTCATGTTCTCAATGTTCTTAGTCGTGTAAATGGCCGTGATGCTGTATAACAGCTAACAGGACTATATGCAGATGCGTCCTAGAGCTCAGGCCCACTGAGTCCTGGGCTCATGATCACCAGCCATCCGGTCATCTGCTTCATTCTCTTGACAGTCACACACTTGTTTTGCCCATCTGTCTTGCACCTGTGACCTGGTTGTTAAAACTTTGCTGTTGATCAGAGTACTTCATTTAATAAAATGGGTAGGAATAAAAATTCCTTTTCACTCTAGTGTATTGGCTTAATTAAGCCTTTTTATTAAAATTTTTTTTCATTTTCCAATAAAATGTAAAAGTTGTCTTCTTATGAATAGATGCTCGCTTTCACTAGGGATCATGGGAATGCAAATTAAGGTACTGATTTTTTTTTTTTTTGGCTATCATTTAGCAATTATTAAAAATATTTGTCATATTGGGGCGCCTGAATGGCGCACTCGGTTATGCATCTGACTCTTGGTTTTGGCTCAGGTAGTGATCTCCGGGTCATGAGACAGTGCCTGTTGTCTGGCTTTGCTCACAGCACAGTATCTGCTTCTCCTTCTCCCTCTTCCCTGTCTACTGTGTGTGCTCTCTCTCTCAAAAAAATGAATACATCTTAAAAAATTTTTTTCATATCAGGTATTTGCAATGATGTGGCCCCATAGCTGCGCTTATGTACTACAGATTGAAATGTAATTGAGGAAGCCTTTCTGAAAGTGGATTTGGCAATATCTGCCTTTGGTTTCAAAATTTTACTAATGGGAATATTACCCACAGAAATGTTTGCACATGGATAAGTATGTTATTGTTAAAGTAATAAAATACTGGAGGCAAGTTATTGTCACCCATTAATGGAGCAGTAGCTATATTAATTATATTTGTACTGTAGAGTACTCTACAGCCATTGAAACAATTGAGGTACTATTGGAAGATTTCTAAGACATGCTGTTAAGTGAAGAGAGTAAGTTTCACTGAGTATATATAATGTTTCATATCATATAAAGATTATACCTGAGTATATGGACCTATTATGTATATAAAAGGAAATTGAAGGAATTTTTTTCTTCCAAATTGCAACCATTATTAATTTGAAGGGAGCGACTTGGAATAGAAATATAGGGATGAAATGGGATTTCTATATTTTATTCTGTATACTTTAGCAGTAGTTTAATCCTTTATTAGATGACTTAATGATGCGGACATACTGTTTATAACATTAAAGAAAATTGCCAGAGAAATACATATACTCCAAAGCTGAGGTGGGTTGATTTCCTTTGCTTTAAATAATGTTCCCTTGCATTACTTCTCTCCCATTCGTTCCTCAACATTCAACATCTTCTTTAAAGTTTGATTAGTTTAAAATTAATAGTTTATATTTAAAATTAATATATTTTTATATTTATTTTTATAAATGCACAGTCTCTTTTATTAAAAAGTTGAATGCAGTCTTGGGGCAAGCTTGGAATCACTTGCTTTCAGAAAATGGGACATGACCAGATAAATGTCTTTGTGTCAAGTGCCATGATTTGAAGGTAGAAACTCAATAAAGACTAGCAAATTAAAGATTTCTAAAGCAGAGTAGTAGTTTTCTGAGGAATAGTAATGATAGATATTAAATGAACCTTTAATTTATTTGCTCCAATTTATAAAACAAAAGATTGTTTGGTAGAATAACTGTTATTTCACATGTCCATTAGGAATATGGATAATGTTCAGAATAAAGCACATATAATAAGCACCGTCATAGTATTTTCTGTCTTGAAGAGTTTCCTGATAAACTCCAAAAATTTACTTGGTAAATCTCAAAGTTCATTATCTAGTCATCTCGCACATAGAACAAATATTTTTTTAGAATCAGTACGTCCAAATATTTGAAAAATATACAGTTATGAAATAGATTTATGTTTATAGACTTAAGAGAAACTTTAATAAAGTATGCTTTTAGTAAACAAAAGTTATATATTCTTTAAAATTTGTTTTTGGGGGTACCTGTGTGGCTCAAACATTAAGCGTCTGCCTTCAGCTCAGGTCATGATCCTAGAATCCTGGGATCAAGCCCCACATTGGGCTTTCTGCTCAGTGGGGAGTCTGCTTCTCCCTTTGCCCTTCACCCTACCTGTGCTCTCTCTCTCTTAAATAAAGAAAATCTTTTAAAAAAATTTATTTTTAGGCTTGCCTCGCTACTTTTTCACATACTCTGAAATCCGAATCTTATCCTTTCTAGGTTGGTTCCTGGTCATTTCTCCATGTGGAAACTTCTTTAAAATCACATCGTAATCTGTTAAACCAAGGATATTTTATTTGTACTATACTGAAAAGTACCTGTGGAATCTCCAGTCCTAAATTTCTAGTCTTCTGAAGTTTAAACTTCATTTCTCTCCTTTTTTTTTTCCTGAAGATTTTATTTATTTATTTGACGCAGAGAGAGAGAGAGAGATGGTCACAAGTAGGCAGAGAGGCAGGCAGAGAGAGGGCGGGAAGCAGGCTTCCCACTGAGCAGAGAGCCCGATGTGGGGCTTGATCCCAGGACACTGAGATTATGACCTGAGCCAAAGGCAGAGGCTTAACCCACTGAGCCACCCAAGTGCCCCCCTTTTCGTTTTTCTTTTGTAAAACATCAGAAAAGCTAAACAAAATAAATGCAGTTGGTAATTGAAAACCATTAAGGCATATGCTCCTATCCGTTCCTTACAAAATTTTTCCAAATTAAAAAAAAAAAAAAGAAATGTATTCTGTTTTCTGTTTTTGAAAATAATTCATTATCTTCAAGTCACCTTTAAGAATATCTATGGCAACTTAATCTCAGTAGTTCAAAAATGAAACCTATATGAGAGAGAAGATAAATATTAGTAATTAGTGAATTTAGATATAAGGTACATTGGGTTGAATATATTCAGTTTTCTGTAGGATTGAAATTTTCCCAAAAAACCATTTTTTTAATATATTATCTAGGTTCTTAACATTTTCTTTAAAATGGCAAAGTGAATTTACTGTTATTTGAATGTGGTCATTTCAGCTAATGAAGTAAAAAATAGTTCACAGCCCCAATCATGATCTCTGTTTAAGAAATAGAAGGTCACAGAACTCAGAGCAGTTTCATGTGCAGCTGCTTCTCTGTGTTTATAGTCTCCCACATTCTGTCTCTGACATGTGGATGTTGATGTTAATACCTGGTGGGTTCTGGCTGTGTTTTCAAATTCATGTTGCTCTAAGTTGTTACTGTTAGTAATCTGGTCTCTTCCAGGAGAACCAAGCTGCACACTTAGAATACTGGAATCTGGAATGGGGTTAGATGTTGAGAGCACAAAGAGGCCTGAGGAAAACCTACTGTAGAGTCATACTTTTTTTTTTTAAGATTTTATTTATTTATTTGACAGAGAGGGAAAGAGATCACAAGTAGGCAGAGAAGGGGAAGCAGGCTCCCTGCGGAGCAGAGAGCCCGATGCGGGGCTCGATCCCAGGACCCTGAGATCATGACCTGAGCCCAAGGCAGAGGCTTAACCCACTGAGCCACCCAGGCGCCCCTGTAGATTCATACTTAAACGAACTGCTGAGTTTGCTCCCTGGAAGAACTTGTCATCTGCACAGGCTGCCTTCCTCTGACCTGGCCTCATTTTGTCCAGGAAGCTCTTACTGCTCATCATTCGTGAAGTTCTCTGCAGCTTCTTTGGTAGCCCTCCTTGTGACTGGTGTCAGGAGGCACAGGAATGGCCCTGATCTCCTGCGCCTCTCTCAGTGGTGCATCTGCTCCACCTCTGTGTGCTCAGAGCATAGCTCCTTGTGAACTGACCAGAGCTGGGCGATTGTGGGTGCCCTCCTGCATCCCCGCTGGTGAGAGCTTTACCAGGCAAATTCCATCTTGCATGTACACCTTGTGATGGTGCTGGTAATTGTGTGTGTGTGTGTGTGTGTATTTACAGGTCACCTGCCCTGCTCTCAGGATGCTCTCCCTCGACTGTGAAGGATTTATATGCACACCCTTGATGGAGGGGGTTGGTAGCTGTGTGACAGAGGGTGGGTTACTTAACCAATCTGAGCTGCAATTTGAGTTATAGAACAGGAGCAGCACCTGTATGTGGTCCCTGGCACATTCATGAAGGTGTTTAATGTTATTACCACTCTCCATAAATGTTTTCTCTCTTTCTACCCTTCTTCCTCCTGTGAGGTAATTACTCCCTATAATGTATTTTTCAGGATTTAACTAAAATATCCATAAGTTAAAAGGCTTTGTTCTGAATATATGCACTTAACGGGTGTAATTTTATTAAACACCAAAAATGAATGTTACACTTGGGGCCCTTGCATTTAGGTAGGTACCTTGCTGAAGGGAATAGTCGGGGTAAAATGCAGCCTGTGCTCTGTACCCCAGCTTCACAAACCTTCCAAGGGGACCCCTTTCTTTAGTCTCATCGAGGTGCCACAGAGGTGACCAGAGGCTCTACAGTGTCTAATCCCCTGATCACTGGCCTTTTATGCAGGTCCTCTTTGATTTTTATATAAAAATTATTCTTTTGCTGTTAGAGTGGTTTGTTGGTATAAATTCATTGGTTGATATTAATTCATTTGTTTATTCAAATAAGATCTAAACATCTGATATTAAATATCCCTGTTAGGATGTAAAACAAAATGAAACAATAATCTGGCCAAATATGATTAAGCGTCAGAAGGAGTGCTGATATTTTATATCATTGATTTTCTTTATTAATCTTCTGAGAACTCTCCTTTCTTTCTAGTCGTACTCACAGCTACTTTGGTAGTCGCTCCCGGAGTTGTCTCCTTTGATGGTGCGGGTGTCTTCCCGGCCCCGTGCCATGATGGCACTATGTCAGTAGCTTGGAGTCCGCTGCTGGGTGTTGGCAAGTGCTGCAAATTAGGACTTTTTTTTTCCCCCTTGAGAGCCAATTGTTAGACATGGATCAGTGCACTCCTGGTTTTATCACATCTTCACACCAACTGCTGGAAGCTTTGGGCTGCCCCTCCAAGTCACTGCTTTGGCAATCCTTCACTGCATTCCTTTTTGTCTTTAACCTGAGTGGTCAAACTGCTGCATATCCCACGTGGATTTCCGCATGCATGTGTCTACTGCTTTTACCAGCCTACCCACCCCTCTCTCCATGAGCCCCTGGAAGGTTTACCAGAAGGGTGCTGGGTCCGGTTACAATTTCCCCGTGCTTTCGTAGTGGCATTGCTTTGATAGAAACCTCGGGATTTTGTCTGAGGTTGTGATTTAAAACTGACCCTTTTAAACTTTCCAGTCCTATTGGAGAAGCCAGGCAGGGCTAGGTGTTCTTTGGGGTGTTTTATTAGTGGTGCCATAGAATTTTAAGTGCATTGGGAAGACACCTGCACCATGGCAAGCCTCTCCTTAGGCTTGTGGAGTACAGTATATGTATAGGAGACTGTTTTATGATTTGGATCTTGGTGGTATTTCTTTAAACTGGCAGAAGAAAGGAGGTCTGTAAGTGCATGTCTCTTTGACCTAGTCCAGTACGTGTGACTCAACTGCTTTGACCTTGGCAACAGTATTACACAAATTTTCTCATGGTTTAATGATTCTTTTGAGAAGATGAGGGGCGCCTGGGTGGCTCAGTGGGTTAAGCCTCTGCCTTCGGCTCAGGTCATGATCTCGGGGTCCTGGGATCTAGCCCCGCATCAGGCTCTCTGCTCTGTGGGGAGCCTGCTTTCTCACCACCCCCCGCCCCCGCCTACTTGTGATCTCTGTCAAATAAGTAAAATCTTAGAAAAAAAAGATGAAATTATATTAATATCTGACGGCCTACCCTAGAGGATACTAATAGCCCACCTCCCCAGTCCCCTGTAAATCGGTTTCTACAAAGAATTCTCATATGTATAGGTGATTTTCACAGTGATGGAGAACAGAGACAAAGGGGTGTGGCCAGATGAGGAATGGGTTTCACATATTAAGTCCAAGAGGTGGCCAGAGCGGGAGAAATGCAGCCTGCTGATACAGATCCTGGAATCAGGCAGCCAGGGATTGCAGAAAGAAGGAAGAAGCAGGATGAAAGAGCCATGAGACTTATTTTAGAAATTGCCTAATGACAGATTCAGGGTTTTGAATAGGAAATAGTATTTGGTATTCAAAAGATTTCTCAAATAAGGGGGGGAAAGGTAGCTCTGGCCCTTGAAAAGCTAATCTGAATAACAAAGGCTGAGCTGACTTTACAGGAAAAGTGTGAAAGGCTTCTGAATGTACTTTCCCAGTTCTTCGCGTTTGTCTGAAGCTGCTGCACATTGGTCAGGGGCACACACGTGTCTACGCTCTAGAGACCTGGTATTAAATGGATAGGTGTTGGGGCTTTTAGAAAGACACTTACTGTCGGAATGTTTTAAAATTTATTTTAATCTGTTGTTAGTTACAAAGTCTGTTTCCCACTAATGGAAACTGATGAACTTTTTTCGGAGGCAACATTCCTATTGCGAGTAGCCCAGATTAACCTGCTCTATCATTTGGTCTGTGGACAACTTGATCCTCTTTTACCAGAATGTTCCAAGCGTAAAACATGAAACAGTTTCTATCCCTGAGTATGACCTAAATAAATATTTCAAACCTTTTATTTTTGTAACTGAAGTAAATAGTGTCAGTTGTGTTTTATATTTTTTACTTGTCCTATATATCATTTATTCCATCATTTTATACTAAAAATTGTAATGAGGCTCTTTTTTCTGAAGGCATCTCTTTCTGGTAAATATTGATAAGGCCGTCTTTCATATAAAATGAGCCGAAGTTTTTTAGTCCATTTGCAAATCATGAATTCCAGATTTAATTATATCCCAAGGGAACAACCTGAGGAAACCAAAAGTACTGACATAATTGGATCAAATTGTGTAATCAAAAGCAAATGATATGGTTATTAAATCTAATGAAATGATCTCCCAGCATTTAATTCATTTCTCTGATTCAAGAAATTTTAGTAATAAGTGAATGTTGAAATGGACATCCTAGGCAGTCACCGCTCCTAAACAGATCTTTTCCTCTAGACCGTTTTTTGGTTGGAAATATTTCTGAAGGCTACACCTGAAAGCAGAGGGTTGATATCTTTTGGGACATGGGTGAGAGGAAAGGTGATGGGAAGTGAAGTATGGGTCCTTATGAAAGGCAGAGGGAAAGCAGTGAAAGGAGAAAATTGCTTTTGAAAAGTACTGTTCCTTTGTATCACCACCTTCATTTCACATGAAGTGGACACGAACCATAAGTCGGTCATCTAGATGACATCTAAAAGAGTAATATTGCTAGTCTATAAAGATTTTGTTAAAGTTCTTTTAAAAGATAAGCTCCTGATAAATAAATGATTGAAATGAATAGCAAGTCTACAGAGAGCCTATGTGAGTGTTTCACAAAAATGGTGATATATTCAGTCTCCTTAGTAATACTGAATTCAAACTAGAATGACAGCAAGGCTTCTTGTTGATCAGAATAACTAGGGGGCGCGCGCGCGTGCGTGCGTGCGTGTGCGTGTATCTGTCTGTCTGTATCAGAGTAGCCGGTCAGGAATTAAGAAGGGATAAAATTTTACCCTGTTTACAAGCTACCTAGTTAGCCTGCTGCAGTTGCATGGATGGTGATGGAGGATAAGAGTCCTGGGTCAGAGATGAAAGATTTTATTACTGTTAGCAGAGCCAGCAGCATGAGCATCAGCGTATTTGGTTCAGTTCCTCTTATCCTCAAACCCGTGGAAGTGTCACCATTGGCCCAGATAGAAGGCCTTCATGCTGTGTGGGTTATGTTATAGAGGTTATGGTACCTCCCTTGGGACTTGCAAATATGCCAGAGTCTGAAGGAGAATTGTCTTCCAGTGCAGACCATAAAAGTTGTGAAATGGACAGTTTAATATGAGTCTGGTAGAAATATCTATTGATTTGGTCTTTTCAGAAAATAAAGTGAGCACTAAGCTCTTTAAAATGATCATGTCATTTGAAGCATTCTGTTTTAGACTGCTTTCAAAGAACATAATCCTAAATATTGAAATGTTTTTATTTAGAAACCTGTGTTGACTGGAGTTGAAAAGTATCCTGTGATAAGTGGAATATTAATCATTTAAAAATGTTTTCTGTACAATTTGGAATAAAATACTTAAGGTGAAACATTTATATTTTATTGCGATTCCTATGTAAGCAAAGAACACATGTAAGATTTCAAAACACTAGAAAGAAATACCAAATGTAAGGTGGAAAAGCTGTGACTTGTCTCGATCAGTGCATTGTTTTCTTGGAGCGCATCATTATAACCAAACTTTTGTATAGGATAGAAGACAGACTTATTTTTAAAATCAAATGATATTTTATAAATCAAGATTTAGTTTTACTTATGTACAAGGAAGTCTTAGTACTTAATCATCATGAGGCAGTGTTCCAGGTAATTGGCATTAATGAACTCCTGTGCTTCTCATAGAAATTCAGTAGACGGTACTCTTCCTAGCCTGTAAGTGAGTAACCAAGGCATAGAGAAGTTACATAATTTGTCAGGATCATGCAGAATCCATGTTTCTAACCACCAGACTAAAGTGCTATACCAAATATAACACATGTCTAATAATTTAGATGAGTATATTTCTTTAATATCTTAATTTTTGTTTGGCATTTTTATCACATTCTGGGTATTAGAGACAGTGCAGTAATGCATATTAATTAGTTTTATTAACATTAATCTCTAATGTTATTATAAACTGTTGAACCATGATCTAAAATTGAGCATTCAGACTTACCGTCATTGCTATGTACTTTGTGTCAAACATAAAAATGGTTTCATTTTGTTTAAGAGAATATTTCTCTCCATCCCCAGGAAATCTACTGACTAGTTTTTGCTTCATTGAATTCAACTAGAAAATTGAATGAAAGCACTTTTTTTAAGCTACTTACTTTATCCAAGCTATTTACTGGTTTCAAGTAAGTTAATGACTACATTTCATTTGTGAAATTGGAATATTGCTTTGGGAAGAAATAAACCAGTACACATTTTAATGTATGTTTACATGTGTGGATTTTGTTACAGGACCCATGTGTTACTCTTTACTTGCTTACTAGCAATTTAAAATAATGTAAAACTTTGGGGACTGTTGTATGTTTTCTTAGTAAGCCCTTCAAAATTATTAATGGTGAAATATGTGTTTATCATCTAGGAAAGCAGGATAAAAAATATATATGTTGGTCCCTGTGGAAAGTCCTCTTAGGTGTTTGTGGACCACAGGACCCAGTGATGAACTTGCCTTACTATGACTCTTCCTCACTAATCTCCATTCTTTCTTTGATTCTGTTTAATTGAAATTTCTCCTAATTATTTATTTTATATGGCATCTTAAGAATTCTTTTTCTCATCTAAATCTTTTCTCCCATTTGGAATGCCAAACCCCAAAAATGGTCTTTAAAAAATCTCTGCTTGGTTTTTAAACTGATTAAATATGATACATATCAATGAATAATCCCATGTTTGTACCTCTTTATAATGTTCTGTTTGACTTTTAAGCCCTTGGTTCTTTGCAAAGTCACTTTGCAGAGAAATTACAATACAGTGATATTATGTAATAAAAATAGTTTATAAAAGTATGGTAAGGTTTTCAAAAATCAATAAAAATAGCCTTTATTGTAAGAAGATTTTATGCTCATGGTAAAAATACTTATTTCTATAAAGACACAATAAAAATCATTTGTAATCTTGCCACCCAAATATAACCACAAGTAAAATTTCCTGATGTTCATTCTTTCTATGTTTCTCTTAAAATGACAGCCCCCCCTCCATTTTAATAGTAAGTCTCATTCCATATGAAAGTTCATTTATTATATGTTCAGAATTTAAGTTTTTCTCCAACATAAATTTTATTATATTTTCTCTTTTCACACATCCTGGCTCTGACACTAAGTAGTTGGCTAGGATCACATGCATTACTTACTAGCTTTGGTCACTCTTCCTTGAGTAAAATGGAATGAAAAAACATGGCAAAACTCAAGACCATGGGCCTTTTGATGCCGTTTTCAAAATCCCAGCTCAGGCACTGTAGGGAAAGGTGAAATCTTTTCTAGGCTTAATTTTTCATGATGAGAATTCCTACTTTGTTGTGAGGATGAAATGACAGAGTGTATATGCAGTTTGTGTTGTGTTTTAGATGTTTAGTAAAATTGGTTCTTTCTCTTTTCTCTAAAACCTTTACTTTTATATGTAAGGCGCTTTGCATGTAGTGGTATCCTTGAGTCCGGCATAGCTTCCCAGACAGATCAAGTTATTTCCTTTTTTCCGATTAGGAATGTAGGGCGTGGTGACATGAATAAGGACATGGCTGTGGTGGGTCTCGTGCCCAGCTCTGTCATTCAGTGCACCGCTGCATATGCTGGGCATGCCCAGTATATTTCTAGTCATAATATCTCGTACAGTGTTTAGTAAACCTTATTGACAAATACTTTGTGTGTCAGCAACACACCTCTGTTATCCAAACTGCATTGTGAATCGATCACTGGGATCTTGTCATGTGGTTATTTTATGTTGCTAAATTATGTTTGGAAAAAAGTTTCACACATAATTCATTAAAAATCCCATATGTTTTGGGGCACCTGGGTGGCTCAGTTGCTTAAGTGTCTGACTCTTGATTTTGCCTCAGGTCGTGGTCTCAGGGTCCTGGGGTCAAGCCCCGTGTAGGGCTCTGCACTTAGTGCCAAGTTTGTTTGAGATTCTCTCCTGCTACCCTCCCCAAGCTTGCATACTTATGCACTCTCTAGAATAAAATAAGTATTTAAAATAAAATCCTACTGTTTTGTTTATTAAAATATGCTTAAGGGTTGTGCTGAGGGTTAAACTGAGGTTGTATCGAAGACGAAAGCAGTAGATTCTCTACTAAATGGCACATCATGGGTCCTCAGTATATATATTAGCAATTACCATTTTTATTTTTGTTATATATTATAAAATTTGCAGGTCTCTCGCCTCTTTAAGAATTGATTTGCACTGATCACCAGCAAGAAATATTTGTTTCAATTTTTTGTTTATTGATCTAAATGAAAGTTTATTTTTAAATTATTTTAGTTCCTATCAAATATTAATTTTGAAATCATTTTTAAGCCAAGGAGAAAATGTTTTTTGACAGAAAATAGTTGTGTGTAAGTATTTTTAAACATATGGTATTTTAATGTACCACTGAGTAAGATGTCTTTTTTACTTACCCAGGTATTATTTACTTCACCCCCAAAATAAAACATTTTAAAATGTCACCTCGATAAGGTCTAGAAAGTTATTGAAAGGCAGAATGGTCAGATGACAAAATCCATACATTTCAACAATCCATAAATCCATAAATTAGGAATGTTCAAAAGAAAACAATTGGGTGTTATTCTCATACTCAAGGCCCCTATGAAACCAGATTGATAAGGCTGCCTGGCCATTCGTGTATGGTGGGGGGACTGGACACCTCATGTGAAGCATGGCTTCAGTATTTTCAAAGTGCTGATAGATACTTTGGTCATCTGTTTGCCATAAATACGGATAGAAGTGGGGCGACTGATGCCGGGTGGGATGCAGGATTAGTTACTGAATTCAGTGTTCTTAGTAAGGATTAGTATGTAAAGCTTCTTTTGTGTATCATGAGGGCACAGGAAAAAATGGAAGAATTAAGTGAAGGAAGAGATTCTAGTATATGATTGGATCTTGGACCAGATGTCTTCAGGTATGATTCCTCCATGCCCTGAAATTCTAATAATTATGAGGAACCAACTTACATTTTGGAACTTAATTTTGAGATTCCACTCTGCATGTAACAGGTGCAAAGATACATACTTTTTGTTGTTCTCTGTAGTGAGATAGCGTTCATAAATCAGCACCATCTGTTCTTCTTCTTCTAAAGACTCTTCTCTTGCCTTGGGTTGTGTGGAGTCATGTTGTGTATGTTCCAAGACAGGAAATGTTTCATTTCTGTGGTAAATGAAAATTTCATGGGCTGTATTAAATACTGTGTTTGCCATTCCATTTGATCAGTATTAGCTTGAGCTGGGAATGTTTGGAATCCTGTTGGGGGGATGAAGCTCACATTTAATATTCAACATCACAAGTACTGAATCATTCCTAATATAAGCCCCAGTTATTTGGTGTTGAGCTCTGGGTTCTGTGGTGTACAGTTCATGTTATAATGAACTGCACTGCATTTAAAAGTATAATGGTTATTAATTTCCCAATACAGTACAAGAAAATACTTTTAAGAGGTCTTATTATCTAGTATTGTCTATCCTTCAAGGCTTTGAATTGGGTTTTTTCATAAATGTTTTTACTCAAGTGGAATATAAGGACCATGAAGTAAAATTATATTACACATTTCCTGATTTTACTTGTTTAGAAGGTTGCTGCTATATATACATTTACCATTCTCAGTTGAGAACGCCCCCTCCCCTAGATGTTTTCAGTTGTTTTCCACATGTGATGGGAAATTACTTTTCCCTGGTGATTTGACCAATTAATCAAGTCGTGGCAACATTAACACAAGAGCCTTCTGGAATACTTAGGGGATGTGGAAAGAGATTCCCCTTGGAATTATTTTTCTCCAAATGTGATCCCCCCCAAAAGTGATTTAATTCATGCTGTGAACATCCAAATAAATATTTTTTGGGGGGAGATGGTGTAGCTCATTAGTAGTTAACATGTTTCTATTAAGTTTGGAAAGTCTTGGAGGCACTCTAAAAAGTGTGAAAAAGACTTTTACTTAAGCATTTTTGTAGCAATATAATTGAGCCATTAAAATTATTTTACTATTAAGAATAATAAAAACACTTGAAAAATATCATAAATTTAACAAGATACTATCAGAACTTTCATTTCCTTTTGTGTTTCCTAAACATAAAGATCAAAGATAGGTGTGCAGGAAATTTAAGGAGGCAAATATCTAATTTTTTACAAAATGTTTTAAAATGATAAATTATTTCTTAACATTATAGGCATTTTTCAAGTAATAACTTCACAATATTTAATTCCTTGGAGCTTAGAGTTTAAATATAGATGTACAGGTGGTTGGTTTCTAGATAAAGTTCTATTGTGTTCCTATAAAGCAGAATGTGTGCTTTTCATTTCCTTGCTTTTATAAGCAAACCAGTTACAGATTTGTCCTCTTATTTCATACGGTGATTGATAGAGGCAGCATTCAATTTTTAAGTGTTCTAATTACAGATCCTTTTCTTCTTCGCAATGACACCTACTTATGTTTTTGGATATAGATATTTTTACTCAAGTGGAATATAAGGACCATGTTCCCAGGGTCCTGGGATCGAGCCCCGCATTGGGCTCTCTGCTCAGCAGCGAGCCTGCTTCCCCCTCTCTCTCTGCCTGCCTCCCTGCCTACTTGTGATCTCTCTCTGTCAAATAAATAAAATCTTTTTTTAAAAAAGTGTAATTTCTCATCTGGAAGTTTTTAACAGTGTGTAGTTTAAATTAATATTTTAGGCCTGTGTTATTGATTTGACATAAATAAAAGCCAAGTTCCATTTTCTGTGTCTGTAATGGAATTCAGTATATAACTTGTGCTAAAAGTAACCATGTTCAGTCACAGCTTTTTAAAAGTACAAAACAACAAAATAAAGTGGTACAGGAGCCGATATTTACTCATCCAAAAGTTGGGAGATTTTCAGTTGTGGTTCCCACAGCAATTGCATCTCCGCCTCAGGGCAGTGAATGTTGTGATCTAAACTGAACACCATATGCAGCTGCATGAAATAATATTCTACATGCTCTTGGGGGCCTGATAATGGCCACTGTGGGAACAATGAATGTGTAAATTATCAGTTACTCTTTTATCACTGTAGTTTGGGGCATTTCATTTATGTGGCTGTTTCAGAGTACAACTTAGGTGTTTTGCTGGTAATACATCATGGTGGCATTTCAGTGGTGCTTAAATTATTAATGAATCCTGAAATGAAATGTTTTTAACTTGAAAGATTATTTTTATGTTTTCCATCTGATTTATAAACAGTCTCTTTGGCTCTCCTCCCTACCCCCACTGCCAATGGAAAAGCATAATTTTAGGAGTTCTTGTTTACATTTAAAGTGTGGTTCTTAGGCAAGTTCAAGATGCTGGTTAACCTTTGAAATGTATTGTGTGCTTATGCTTAAAAGAGATCGATGACTAAGAAGTGCATATTAGAGTCTCTTAAATCATAGGATCATCAATCTTCAAGTACCTTCACTTCACGCAGTGCACCGCCATTGAAGACACATGGAACCCATCTACAACTCATAGAAAAACTTGGTGCATTCACCTTCTTATTTTGGTGGATTCTCAGAGGTATTGTTAGTTGGGTGTTACCAACTGCTCTGTGTTGACTTAATATTGCTTGAAGAATTTAAAATACTGCTTTAACAGTGCGCTGAACCTCCGACCTTTGCTTATCATTTTGTTGATTGATGTTTTTGTTGATGGCATATAAATTTCTGCTATGAGTCTCTCAAATACATGATTAAAAATATAAAATTTTTCTTCTTAGGGGCGCCTAGGTGACTCAGTAGTTAAGCATCTGCCTTTGGCTCAGGTCATGATCCTGGGGTCCTGGGATCAAGCCCTGCGTCAGGCTCCTGGCTCAGTGGGGGAAGCCCTCTTCTCCCTCTCCCACTCCTCCTGCTTGGGTTCCTGCTTTCACTGTCTCTCTCTGTCAAATAAATAAGTAAAATATTTCAAAAAATTTTTATTTATTTATTTATTTAATTTATTTATTTGACTGACAGAGATCACAAGTAGGCAGAGAGGCAGGCAGAGAGAGAGGAGGAAGCAGGCTCCCCGCAGAGCAGAAAACCCGATGCGGGGCTCGATCCCAGGACGCTGGGATCATGACCTGAGCTGAAGGCAGAGGCTTTAACCCACTGAGCCGCCCAGGTGCCCCCCAAATTTTTTTCATTTTAAAGAAGACTTTTTCTTTAAAAGTTTTAAAACTTAACTTTTCTGCAGTTTAATAAATTCACATAGAAAACCAGTGTTACCAAATTTATATAGTAGAAAGGGATGGACCTAACAAATTATGTTTATATAAGTTATATGTATAAACTTCCAAGAAACAGATTAATTAAATTTTATTTATGTGTATTCAGAAACTTATTACCCCAAAGATTTCTAGGGATGATTTTGTTTTTATTAGCAAAATATATGGAATATCTGCTGGGTACCAGGCACTAAAGGACCCAAGATGAAAACACTGAGCCTCTGAGCAACTATGATTAGAGATTTCAAGTATTTTCTAAATATTCTAATTTGGTTAAAAAGGCCTTAGATATCAGTTATTCATGTTTATCATTATTCAAATTATCCTGAAAAGCCAACCTGTGAACTCTTTAATGTAAAGACAGTGACCAAGGTTATAAAATGAGGCATGTTGTTGAGTGGCCATTTCATTTCTTTTTAGGCGCCGTCTCATTTATTCCACACACACCTTTTGAAGGACCAGAGTACTTACCCGGTTTCTACAACATGTTGGAACATAATGTTTTACAAAATTCTGCCTTTGTTAAAGATACAAAAGTGGGGGTCGATTATTTTGCTCTTTGTGCCTGTCCCTATGCTTCACGCTTCATAATAGAAATAAACAAGTGGTTCTTTATGGCTAAGATCTTAATGCCTTCAGAGATACTTCTAAATAACCATCCAACTGGCTTAGGGTGTCTTTTTGTGAAATTTCAGGGGATGAAGGATTTGAGTCTAGGGTGGTACTTCCTGCATGCTCATTTTGATGAGCTGATTTAGAGGGAGCATTGATTTAGGAAGAACATTGAAGATTTTGGTAGTTATTAAGGTTTTTAATGGTCTCAACTATTTGGGTTAGTAAACATTTTAAACATGTATTGCCTGTGCCCTATACATTTATTTATTAACATAACATCATAGTAATGTATAATTATTCCTGAAAACATACACTGAAAAGTGAAATAAAAATGATGAAGTTCACATAAGTAGAAGTTCTTTCCTTATTGCAGTGGTGTCTTGTCTACCTCCTGGATATGCTAACTCAGGGGACTGTGGCTCTAAAATACAGCTCGGCATATACACATCCCCATCTTATCGTTAACACTGATATTCCCTAGAGGAAGGACCTAGTTAACATGGTCAGAATGCCTACCAAACTCCAGTTTTATCCAGTTTCCTTTCACATGGAAGTAAACCTAACACGGAGTATACTTCTTTTCTTTGTGCTGTGTGTCTGTAGGATGAGGATGGGGCAGAAGAAGATAACAGTCGCGTTGAACCCGTTGGACATGCTGACACTGGTTTGGAGAACATACCCAGCTTTTCTCTGGAGTAAGTTATGGATGGTTTTAACTAATTTTGTAATATACGTGTAGCATCACTGATAGCAACAAGTATTCCAAAAGCATATGGCATGCGGAATGTTTGTGCTTAGTTAAAAACATGCCTTGCATTGGTTTGTTTTCCAAAGAGTATCTTTCATCTATTGCGTTAAGTACGTAATATAAGAAGCATAGCATGGAAATTCCCATGGACCTGTCCTGGTTTCATGCCTTGGCAAATACTATTGAATGATAATACGAAATAGTATTTGATTGAAAATGTTTGTCATGTTAACAGCATTGTAACTGTTTTCAAATTGCTCTCTATGTCCGTGTTTTGCTCATTTGTTTGTTCTTCAGCTTTGCTAAGTTAAAAAAAAAAAAGTGTAGATATACTTTGCTTGAAAAACCAGTTGGAACATGTAAGCATTAGTCGTTTTAATGTATATTTTTTCAATTTGAAGAAATGGAATCTCTCAAGATACCTGTTGAAGAATTAGAGTCATAGGTTAGGGCTTTAAATGTGACTTTAGGTATAAAAGGACAAGGAAAACTTTACTCTATTATCACAACTTTACAATTATCTTAAGTATTGACATGTTTAGGTGGAAAGTGTTCTCAGGACTTCTTCCCTTGGTAGTTTAGACTGGGGAGGGCAAGCATTCTGAAGTTTTGTTTGACTTTGGGTAAAGTTGAGGGAACCTAGATAGTCGGCATTTCAACTCTTAATTCTGTCTTTCCTTGGTCTTCCAAGGGAACTTTCTCAGTGAGGTTAAACAGGGTCTAGAATCAGGGGATGTTTAGATAGAAAGCAACCAGTACTCTCTATTAGAGTTAAGAAGTACTTGCCATGTCCTAGTTCTTTTCAGAAAGAATGTGGAATAAAATAAATTTATTAAAGTTACCATACTATTTTCAGTTGACAAACTAATCATTGAATAGATGTTCAAATGATACGTAACAGTATCTAAAATAAGAAGCTGTGAAATTCTATGAAAATACAAAAATTAATTCGTTTAAATAATATTACTTCCGTAAATATTTTGGGAGTTTGGCAGAATTTTAACTTTTTCCTAGTTAAGATATGTGATTACATCTACGCACATATTCTTAATTTTGTTTTGATTTGTTTGATATCACTGTTTTTATTTTTCTTTTAGTCTTTATATTATATAACAAGGACATTAATAGTATCTAGGATAACTTTAGGTTTTTATTTAAGAAATACAGTTGAAAGATTGGCATTTCCATAATGTAAGAACTAAACTGAGATCTTTGTCAAATCCATTGGTAATCATAGTTGTCCAGGTTGCTTTTACTAGATATTTAATTGAAATAGTATTTTTAAAAATTGATTGTCAGATAAGACCTGCTTAGATTTCTGTGCACTACACACACACACACACACACACACACACACACACACCCCTACCTATGAAGAAAATGAAATCTCATTGAAAAGCTTTAGAAAATTTACATTCTCCAAATTATGCCAGTTTTCATTAAACTCAGGCTTAATAGTAAAGTACTTTCATTATGTAACAGAAGTAACTTCATGTTACTTACATCTCTCTTCATGACTTTAAAGTTTGGTCACAAACACTTAGAGAAATTATTTGATTTTAGCAGGTATCTACTGGCTTTGAGGAATGAGTTTCATTCCTGGCATTGTGGGACACTTCCAGAAGCTTAGGACTTTGGATTGTTGTGGAATAATGTGGGCAGGAAGGATACATGGATCACATCTGGCCTGTCCCCAGTGGAGGCAAAACAAAAGCTTTGACCTCACTGGATTATTGGAAGGATTGATAATGTGACCTAGGCAGGAGCACTTTGTAAATTTTAAAGTGCTGTGTAGCCAAAAGCCCTGTATTCATTTACTCTTCCTTGTCCGTGAAATAAATACCGGGATGGAACATTTTCAGTGGAAGTCTAGAGATCTGACTCACAAAATGTGTACTTGTATTACACATAAAAGAGTGTGGTCCGAGAGAAAGGGTTCTGTGTCATTTTAATGTCGTCGTTTCTGCTGCTTGCTCTCTCGCCACGCCATCAGACTAGTGTGCAGGTATGTACTGTTTACTGTCGCTCTCATCCTTACGCTTACGTTCCAGAATGTGTACGTGTATGCGTGTGCGCTTGGTGAGATTTTCGTTGTGTTCTCTTCTGTTGTTTATTGTGTGTCTGTGTTATAGAAGGTTTTTTTGTTTTGTTTTGTTTTGTTTCGGTTTTGGTTTGTTTACAGTACATGTTCATGCTCCCTCATTCATCATTGTCTCACAGTGATATGGTAAAGCTCGTACGAGTCCCCAACGATGGAGGGCCTCTGGGAATCCATGTAGTTCCTTTCAGTGCTCGAGGCGGCAGGTAACGTATCCTGGAGGTTTTTAATTGAATCCTAATGTTGAGTGTTTTATCTTCATTTATGCCCAGATACAGAGTGGTGTTGATTTAGCATATGCTTAATAGGAACATTTTCATTTGGGGCCAACTGCTCCTTCATTCAGACGTATACATCATAATCACAGAAAGCACTTACGCTGATGAAGAAATCAAGCATTTAAATTATTCTAATAATGTTATTGGTCATCACACATCCCTGCAAACATTTTACTTCTCTGTGTATTGATGAAACACTTTAGAGTCAGAACTCCAGCTGAATTTGCAAAATTAAGGGAGAGCTTAAAGCAGTTTTCTGGAAAAACTTATCCAATGAAAATGATCTGAGTAACTTAGGTAATGATTCATTTTAAATTCATTTTTAGGTTTAATTAATTCTTAAATTTTTGTAAGGTATTTTATGATTATGTGTGAAAGTTTTAAAATCTAAATAAGCTATTGATTTATTTCCTATCATGTGGTCTGTGGCTCCTTCTCTTCAACCTCTGCATACTCAAATGTCAGAGTTTTGTATCATTAATTACTTCATTACTTTTTAGAATGCATATCTCTAAAAACTTCAAATGTCATGAATTACTTTTACTCTGGTGCTGTGTTCTTTGAAAAAAGTATTATCGGATTTATTAAAAATTTTTGTTTTAATATCTTTAAATACTGTGAATTGATTTTGGGACTCATGGTTGACAGGCATCTGTCAACAACCCATAAAGTGCTCGCATCCTTGTCCCAGAGAAATGAGCTGTTCAGGGGCTGAGGTTTACTTGTATCCTCTCTTAAAGCCCCATCCAATAGTTACCCAGTGAAATATACTTACGAACTATTTGGCTTTTTATTTCGACCTTCTTTCTTCTATTGTTGCCATTATTACAATTTTTTTAAACTTCCTTTACACTGGGAGAAGGAAGAGGAAAGCTGGAAAGTGGCCTTAGACCAGACACTGAGGATGTGAAACACAGTTTACACCATTGCCAGTGAATTACAAGTGTCTAGTATGTTGTAAAAAACATGTGGGCTGTCAGTGATTAGTGTGTGATTAAATTATTTAATTTTTAAAATTGCATATTTGAGCAATTGTACTGCTTCCTGGTAAACACTTCTAATGGTGATGACTCCAGGTTTCACCTCTTTGGCGAAGCACATACTTTATGAGATGTCTGGAAGCTGAAACTTTGATTTACCTAGAACTCTGCTGGAGTATGAGACTTGACAGTTAGTGTTATATAACAAGCTGTGAAATTCACCTTGAATTTTGAGGTGGAGTTGTATTCACAGGGCTGTGACTGCTTTCCCTTTTTTCCTTCTTCTCTTCTTTGTTTATTTTTAAACTCCGGAGAAGCACTGAAATTTCTTCAAGGTGCTTTCATTTAAACATGCTTAGTTCTTTTTCAAAATGGCCTTTGCCTTTATTTCCTTTAAAGAATACAATTTTAAATGATCTCAAAAGTTAAATCTTTTTTCATTTTATTTCATGAGTATAAAAAAATGATATGGTAAAGCGCATGGATTATAGCTTCCAAATATTAGTGTACATTTATCTCCCTGTGGGATATAACTTTTCACAAATGAGATTTAATTGTGTATATACCAGCTCTGAACCAGTGTTTCGTTTTTTGTTATTATTGAAGTATAATTGATGTACAATATTATATTAGTTTCAGATGTTCAACATAGTGATTTGACATTTGTATATATTATGAAATGATCACCATAGTAAGTCTAGTTACCATCTGTCACCATACAAAGTTAATAATATTATTATCTGTATTCCCCATGCTGCATATTATATCCCCATGAATTATTTATTTTGTAACTGGAAGTTTGCTTCTCTTGATCCCCTTCACCCAGTTTACCCACCCCCCAAACTCCCTCTCCTGTGGCAGCCACCAGTCTATTTTCTATGAGTCTGGTTTTGCTTTGTTTTGTTTGCTCATCTGTTTTGTGTTTGAGATTCCACATAAAAGTGAAATCATGTGCTATTTGTCTTTCCTTGTTTGACTCATTTCACTTAGTTTAATAACTTCAGGGTCTATCCATGTCATCACAGATGGCGAAATTTCATCCTTTTTTATGGCTGAGTGGTATTCTGTTGTAGATATACTGCCTATTTATCCAGTCATCTAGGGATGGACACTTAAGTTGCTTCCATGTCTTGGCTATTGTAAACAATGCTGTAATGAACATAGGGGTGTCTGTATCTTTTCCAGTTAGTGTTTTGTTTTCTTTGGATAAATACCCAGAGGTGGATTTGCTGGATTGTCTGATAGTTCTGTTTTTAATTTCTTGAGAAACCTCTGCACTGTTTTCCATAGTGGTGGCACTAATCATTCCTGCCAACAGTGAATGAGGGTTTCCTTTTCTCCACGTCCTCAAGAATACTTGTTATTTTAGTGTGTATGTGTATGTGTGAGGGGGAAATTGATAATAGTCATTCTGACAAGGCTAAGGGGATCTTGCTGTGGTTTTGATTCCCATTTCCCTGATGATTAGTGATGTCAAGCATTTTTTCATATGCCCGTTGGCCTATCTGTATGTCTTCTTTGGAAAAAAGGTCTACTCAGATCTTCTGCCCATTTATTTTTTTTATTTTAGATTTTATTTTATTTTTTATTTGACAGAGACAGCGAGAGAGGAAACAGAAGCAGGGGGAGTGGGAAAGGGAGAAGTAGGCTTCCCGCAGAGCAGGGAGCCGGATGTGGGACTTGATCCCAGGACCCCGGGATCATGACCCGACCCAAAGGCAGATGCTTAACAACTGAGCCACCCAGGCGCCCCTCTTCGGCTCATTTTTTTAAATTAATTAATTTATTTATTTGCTTTTGGGTGGTGTGAGTTCTTTATATATTTGGATATTATTAGCTGCTTTTATAATGTATGATTCTCAAATATTATCTCCTATTTAGTACATTGCCTTTTCATTTTGTTGATAGTTTCCTTCACTTACAAAAAATGTATTCATTGGATATACTCCCATTTGTTTTTTTTTGTTGTTGTTTGTTTGTTTTGTTTTTAAAAGATGTACTTATTTTAGAGAGAAAGAGAGAGAAAATCCTCAAGCAGACTCCCTGCTGAGTCAGGAGCTCAATGCAGGGCTCCATCGCAGGACCCTGAGATCATGACCTGAGCTGAAATTAAGAGTCAGATGCTCACTTGTGTCACCCAGACACCCCACCCATTTACTTACTTTTGCTTTTATTTTCCTGCCTGTAGAGTCAGATCCAGAAAAACGTATCTCACCAAGACCGGTATCAAGGAACTTAGTCACCTGTGTTTTCTTCTTGGATTTTTATGGCTTCAGGTCTTACATTCAAATCTTTAATCCACCTTTAGTTAAATTTTGCATATGCTTTAAGACAGTGGTCTGGTTTCATTCTTTTCATTCTTTTGCATGTAGCTGTCCAGGTTTCCCAGCACCATTTGTTGATGAGCCTGTCTTTGCCCCTTAACTGACTGTGCCACCCAGGCGCCCCTGTCTTTAACTTTTGATATTTATTTACAACATGTCTTGGTGTTGAGCTTTCTGGATCATCTCATTTGGGACTTTCTGTGCTTCTTGGACCAGGATATCTTTTTCCTTCTCCAGGTTAGGGAAATTTTCAGCCATTATTTCTTCAAATAGGTTTTCCGCCTCCTTCTTTCTCTCTTCTCCTTCTGGGACTTGTGTAATGTGAATGGAATGTGTTTGATATTTTCCCACAGATCCTTAAATCTATCTCCATTGAAATAATTTGTTTATCTTTTTCTGTTCTGTTTGGGTGATTTCCCCTCCCCAGACTTTCAGGTCACTGATTCATTTTTCTGTGTCATCTAGCCTCCTTTTGATTCCATCTAGTGTATTTTTCACAGCACTTACTCTTTTCTTTTGCTTTGTGACTCCTTATATTTTTCTGTCTCCTTGTTGAAGTTCTTGTGTGTTAATCCATTTTCTTCTGACTTTCGTTAGCATCTTTATGACCGTTACTTTGACATTTTTCTTGGATAAATTATCTCTGTTTCATTAAGGCTTTTTTTTGGGATTTTATTTTGTTACTTCATTTGGAACATGTTCCTTTGTTTCCTCATTTTACTTGACTCTCTATTTTTGTGTATTTTGTAGCAGCTTTATCTCCCTGTCTTGAGGAGTGGTTCTGTTTAGGAGATGAACCTTAACATTTAACCTTGCCCTTGTTCTTGGTTGTCTCTTGCCCAGTTGTCTCAGTTCTGTGGAGTCAAAAAACCCAATCCTCCCCACCTCTACCTGCACCTGGCACTCACAGGACATGCCCTGTGTGCACTACACATAGCTGTCCAACTAAGGCAGGGTCGCATGAACAGGTAAGGGCAGAAGGCATGGGTCTATTCTCCTGCTGCACCTGGAGGTGCTGGCAGTGGGGAGAAGGGGTTGCTTTCCCATAGCTGTTAGCTAGCTAGAGTGAGGTACAAAAAAATGGCACCCACAACACTTATCACTAGCAATGTAGAAGTAACCTGTAAAAATGGCACCTGCCAGCATTCTGTCCCTGGAGAGAATACCAAGAGACTTCTACCCCTCCAGTAGATCCTTTAAGTTTAGCAAGTGAAATTCCTTCATTTGTGGTCTAGACTTTTTTCAAACTGCTGCTTTTTGAGCTGGGTCCTATATGTGAGCTCCCTAAGAGAGAAATCTTTATTCTTCATAGCCCTGTGGTTCTCCTTAATGTAATTCCCATTGGCTTTCAAAGCCAGACATTTTGTGGGTTCCTCCCTCTGGTTCAGGCCCAGAGAGTCGTGCGTATGTAGCATAGAGTACAAACCCCTTGCTTCTCAGGGAGAAGCTGTGTATATGTATTGATTTATGTATGTATATATCTATTTACATTTGTGTTATGTTTCAAGTTTTTTCCCAATTGTGGGTCACTGTGTTGGGGGATCTTGGCAAGAGCACATGTCTGTGTGGTCTTTTCATCCTTTCTTATGGAGTAGCTGTTCGGCTGGTTCTCAAGTTCTTTTCTGGTGGAACAGTTCCATATGGAGCTGTATGTGTGTTGTATCTGTAGGGGGACATAAGTTCAGGATCTTCCTATACTGCCCTCTTGATCCACTTTCTGCCCTCCCATTTAAATGAGACTTAACCAGTATTTCAATTACAAGCATGTCATTTTCTGTCATTTATTACACATTTCCTCCCTCAAAGTGAAAGGATATTAGGATAAAATAAATAGATGAAAAGCCTAGAGCAAAAGGAGAATAAGATAGAAAAGTAAATGCAGTATAGATTAATTCAGTGGAAGCAATTTCACAGAATCCATCAGACACTGGTTACCATGGTGTTTAGAGATACAGAACACATTCAAGTAGGCAAGTATCCCTTTGCAGAACTACAAGTTGTTTTATAACTGAGTCATTTTTAATCCCTGTTGATTTGGCATTTAAAGAAGAAAATCTTGTGCAGCTTTCTTATATAAGGGACAACGCAATTAAGAAAATCATTCTTTATAAAATCTTCTTAGGCATTTCCAGTTTCCATATTGGGAAATAACAGAAATATTTGTGTTTTTTTTTTCTCAATATTTGTATTGCATTTTTAAGCTTCTGCATGGATTCGAGAGTCATGGTTCTTCAGAGTTAGGTTGTCATTGGGAGAGAAAAAATAGGCAGGCTGCTCAGAATCATAGAAGTCAATCTTGTGGAGTCAGACACGCTCATGGTCCTTGTTCTCAGAAATGTTTATAGGCAGATTCTTCTCATTCAAACAGAAACCTTCCCAAGTATTTACTGTGTGATGATTCCTGTGTTAGGTGCTAGGAAACAAAGATGAACAGGACATAGTCTTTCTCTAGAGATCTGCAGTCAAGATGCAGTGATGGCCAAGAAATCACACAATTATAATTATGTGATAAATGTTGATAGATAATAGGTACTCTGTGAGTTGATAGAAGAATTGTCTGAATTATGTAACTGAAGCTGGCCTGTTGCCGAAGACGATTTTAAATGTGATGACAGCTTATAAAGGGAGCTACATCAGCTCCGTGGTGGCTGCAAGGGCAAATTAAGCAATGGAGTATAGCAGAAAGGAAGAAATTAAGTGGAACTCATGAAGAAATTGCATATATATCTAGTGGGAATAAAAGAATACATATTCATGGGATGTAAGTTGAAATTTCCAAAAATAACTTCTCTTGTACAAAATTCCAATCATACTTGGGCTTTCTCAATTTTGGAGATATGACTAATTGAATAACACTTACTGAATACTTATTTTTGTAAAAGTGACCCATATATGTCAGGATTGCTTTTTGATTTGGATTTCAAAGTCAAAAAGTCTAAGGAACAATGTGGGATGTGAATTATATATCATTAAAGAGAAGACACACAATGCAGGACATCTCAAATACAAATATAATTCAGAAAAATAGGCAGAAATGTGAAGTCAGTGTTAGAGAAATTCTTAAAGCCACTTAAGTATTATTATGGCCTGAGGGATAATGAAATTTTTTGAATAAGGATCTTGCTGGGCCTGCTTAAAAAGACTATTTTCTGGAGTAAAGTCAGATGGTCTTTTTTGACTAGAGGCATCAGCGACAGCTGACATACGGCAGCTCATTCCCCAACCACTGCCTCACTACCTAGACACAGAAACAAACAGATGCCTGGAAGAGACAGTGTTATCTTCCCCTTGTTGCTGTTTCTTTTTTTAAATTTTTTAAAGGTTTTATTTATTTATTTGACACAAAGAGAAAAAGCACAAGCAGGAGGAGTGGCAGGCAGAGGGAGAGGGAGAAGCAGGCTCCCCAAGGAGCAAGGAGCCCAATTCGGGGCTCGATGCCAGGACTCTGGGATCATGACCTGACCTGAAGGCAGTCGCTTAACCAGCTGAGCCACCCAGGTGCCCCTAAGGTTTTGTTTTTTTGTTTTTGTTTTGTTTTTTTAAATTCCAGTTAACATACAGTATAATATTAATTTTAAGTGTATAATATAGTGATTGATCACTTCCATACATCACCTTGGGGCTTATCACAGCAACTGGGTCCTTCATTCCCATCAGCTGTTTACCCCATTCCCAACCCATCTGCTTTCTGGGAACCATCAGTTTGTTCCCTGTAGTTAAGGGTCTGTTTCCTTGTTTGTCTCTCCTCTTCTGCTGTGTTTTTTCTTTTCTCTTTGCACATTTGTTTTCTCTCTTAAATTCCACATATGAGTGAAATCATATGGCATTTATTTGTCTTTCTCTGACTGGCTCACTTTGCTTAGCATTATACTCTCTAGCTCCATCCATGTCATTGCAAATGGCAAGATCTCATTCTTTTTTATGGCTGAGTAATATTCCATTGTGTTTGTATACGTGTGTGTGTTTATATATATATCTCACATCTTCTTTATCCATTCATCAATTGATGGACACTTCCACAATTTGGCTATTGTAGATAATGCTGCTACAAATATTGGGATGCATATATCCCTTTTAATTAGTATTTTTGTATTCCTTGGGTAAATACCTACTAGTGGAACTGTTGGATCATAAGGTAGTTCTATTTTTAACCTTCTGAGGAACCTTCAAACTATTTTCCAGAGTAGAATGCATCAGTTTGCATTCCCACCAGTGAATGCGGGAAAGTTCCCCTTCTCCACCTCTTTGACGGTACCTGTTATTTCTTGGGTTGCTGATTTTAGCCATTCTGACAGGTGTGAGGTGATATCTCATTATAGTTTTGAATAGATTTTCCCTGATAAGTGATGTTGAACATCTTTTCATGTTTCTGTTGGCTATCTGGATGTAGTCTTTGGAAAAAATGTCCGTTCATATCTTCTGCCCATTTTTAATTGGATTATTATTTTTTGAGGTGTTGAATTTTATAATTTCTTTATGTATTTTAGAATCTAACCCTTTATCATATATGACATTTGCAAATATCTTCTTTCATTTCATAGGTTGCCATGTAGTTTTATTGATTATTTCCTTTGCTGTAATGCTGTTTTACTTTAGTCGTCATCTTGTATTTCTTTTTTTTTAAATTTAATTTTATTTTTTTTTCAGTGTTCCAAAATTCATTGTTTATGCATCACACCCAGTGCTCCATGCAATACATGCCCTCCTTAATACCCACCACCAGGCTCACTCCCCCAACCCCCCCCTTCCAAAACCCTCAGTTTGTTTCTCAGAGTCCACAGTGTCTTATGGTTCATCTTCCCCTCCGATTTCCCCCAACTCACTTCTTCTCTCCAGTTCCCAATGTCCTCCATGTTATTCCTTATGCTCCACAAGTAAGTGAAATCATATGATAATTGACTCTCTCTGCTTGACTTACTTCACTCAGTATAATCTCCTCCAGTCCCGTCCATGTTGATATTCATCATTTCTGATGGAGGCATAATATTCCATAGTATATATGGACCACATCTTCTTTATCCATTCGTCCATTGAAGGGAATCTGGTTCTTTCCACAGTTTGGCGACTGTGGCCGTTGCCACTATAAACATTGGGGTACAGATGGCCCTTCTCTTCACTACATCTGTATCTTTGGGGTAAATACCCAGTAGTGCAATTGTAGGGTCATAGGGAAGCTCTATTTTTAATTTCTTAAGGAAACTCCACACTGTTTTCCAAAGTGGCTGCACCACTTGCGTTCCCACCAACAGTGTAAGAGAGTTCCCCTTTCTCCACATTCTCTCCAACACTTGTTGTTTACTGTTTTGTTAATTTTGGCCATTTTAACTGGCATAAGGTGGTATCTCAATGTGGTTTTGATTTAAAGCTCCCTGCGAAAATGAACTTTTGGGACTTCATCAAGGTCCAAGCTTTTGCATAGCAAAGGAAACAGTCAACAAAAGAGGCAACCCACAGAATGGAAGAAGATATTCTCAAATGACACTACAGACAAAGGGCTGATATCCAAGATCTATAAAGAACCCCTCAAACTCAACACACAAAAAACAGATAATTACATGAAAAAATGGGCAGAAGACATGAACAGACACATCTTGTATTTCAAAAATAAAGTTACCCGATTCCCATCCAGAAGTCTTTATTCACAGTTTCATTACCTTGAAATCAATTTTCACTTCATACATATAATTTGATTTCCTCCTGATGTAAATGTCAAACATACCCTTCTTACTTATACCACAAATGCTGTGGGGAGGTTATGCCAAATAATTGTCATTTCTTTTGGTGGAGAAGCTATGTTTTATTCTTTATCTTCCTAGGACTTAACCCATAGGTATTGCTCATTAAAACTTACAGAGTTGGGGCGTCTGGGTGGCTCAGTTGGTTAAAGCCTCTGCCTTTGGCTCAGGTTGTGATTCCGGGGTCCTGGGATTGAGCCCCGCATTGGGCTCCCTCTGCTCAATGGGAAGCCTGCTTCTCCCTCTCTCTCTGCCTGCCTCTCTGCCTACTTGTGATCTGTCAAATAAATAAATTAAAAATCTTTTTTTAAAAAAGAGTGTGTGGGCACCTGGGTGGCTCAGTTGTTAAGCGTCTGCCTTTGGCTTGGGTCATGATCCCAGAGTCCTGGGATTGAGCCTCCGCATGGGGCTCCCTGCTCAATGGGAAGCCTGCTTCTCCCTCTCCCACTCCCCCTGCTTGTGTTCCCTCTTTCAGTGTGTCTCTCTCTGTCAAAAAAGTAAATAAGATCTTTTAAAAACAAAAACAAAAAACAAAGTAAAAGTGTGAATGAACCTATGACCATCCATATTAGCTATGGCATTGCTATGCTAGATATAGATAAATAAAGACATATCCTGGTTTGATAGTTGTTAATGAGTTTTTCTGAAGTTTCTAATAATATAATGTAATCTTAGGTATTTAAAAGCAAGAGAAAAATGTATACTGTAGGCATTGGGTTTATGAAATTACAAGATTTAAATTGGGTTTTAAGGGACTTAAAAGTCCAGTGGAAAAATATGTATAGAAAAGAATACATACCATGTGTCAGAAGAACCGCACACACAAGTGCCTTTGGGATTGAGCAGAAGGATGGGTATCACATGCTGTTGTGTACCCTCAGCAGAGCCGTGGAGCTTGATCTGTTCTGTGAAGGAAATGTGGGAGTCATGCTCAAGACATTCTGGAACGATAGTCTTTCCTAGGAGGAGAATGTATGAAAGGAAGATGCCACATCCATATGTGCATGATTTGGTAAGAAATAACGAGTCAGGGACTTGAGACAGAATTTATTATGAGATAGCTCTGGAGAGATTGTTAGAAAGCTCTTTATGAGTGACTGATGAGACTTCATTCAGTAAATAACAGAAATTGTTAAAGGTTTTCAAGAAATATGACTGTATTTTTTTTAATAATAGTTATTCTTTTACCTGGATTCCACAGTATAACTTACAGTGGTTATTATACATCCTTTTCCCTGTGGTTCCCACAGGGAATATGGCTAAAGCAGATTTTATTTTTTTTAAGATTTTATTTATTGAAGAGAGAGAGAGAGAGCGCGCGATAGAGAGCAGGAGTGGAGTGGCAGAGGGAGAAGCAGGCTCCCAGCTGAGCAGGGATTGTGACGCGGGGCTCGATCCCAGGATCCTGAGATCATGACCTGAGCTAAAGGCAGATGCTTAACCCACTGAGCCACCCAGGCGCCCTGAAGCATATTACTCTTAACAAAGTGCAGTCTGTTTCTCTGGGTCTTTTCTGTAATGGCCATTTCCTATTTATATATACATTCCTCTTTATTCTAAGATGTGTGGTCTTTGAACTCTTCTTTCACAGTACTTTTTCTTATGCAAATAGTAGTTACATACTTGTGTTTATTTTATCCAGGAAGTTTTTTTGTTTGTTTGTTTTTTAAAGATCTTGTATCTTTAAAGTATCTTTAAGATACTTTAAGTACTTAAGTACTTAAGATACTTTAAAGTACTTAAGTACTTAAGATACTTTAAAGTATCTACCAGGCAGTACTCTTGTTTCTATGCATAGGGTATATCTGGGCTTGCCAAACCCTTTCCAGAGTCAGATATTCCATATTGTTGCTTTGTGGGACACGGAGTTTCCGTTGCAAGTATGCCGTTCTGTCATTGTAGCGTGAAGGCAACCATAAGCAATGTAGAACCAAATGAGTGTGGCCATGTTGCAGGAAAGCTGCATTTATCAAAATGGGTGGCAGGCTGAACCTTGGCTCGTGGGCTGTAATTTGCCACCCGTGCTCTAGAGGACCAAACAAATAAAAATGCCCGTCGTCATGGTGTTTCTATTCTAGTATTTTTCATATCTAAAATCCCTTCTTCTCTGTTTCCTATTCATAATATTTGTCAGAGGGGAAGTGCTGTGGTGGCCAAGAGTCCAGAGTTTCATTGTCACTTACTGGTTGATGAAAAGTCTCTCTGTTGTGACTGTATATTATTTCCCATCAACATTTCCCCCTAAATCTCAGGAATTCCCAGAAGAAGGCAAATTAAAAAACCAAACTCATTCAACATCCTCCCATTAGTAGTAAGAAGTCACAGAACTCTTCTTCCTATATCTGATTGTCAATCATGAGAATTAAGGAAAAATCCTAAGTCTTAATTGGGAAAGCAGCCCTTGGTACGAAAGAGAGGGTCTGAGGGTGTGTGTGTGTGTGTGTGTGTGTGTGTGTGTGTGTCTAGCTTTCCGCTAACAGTTCATGCTGGCTCTGCCTTATTAATCCCATCTAAGCTCACTTTATATAGATGAAGATATTTATCTTCAGTTTCCTATTTAGACTTTCAAGTGAAGAGTCAGCACTACACTTTGAATTGCTGTAGTAAAGTTTCTTTTCATGACTTCTTCCCCTTGACTTTTTGTTTTATAATAACAGTGAAAACAAAAAGTTCATTTTCTTTCCAGAACTTCTTTTTAGGAATGTTGTGTTACATTTCTGTCAGTCATTGACTAACTTGGCCACATGTCATCTTCATGTTCTTGGCAGAGGGACTGTTTAGAACAGTTCAAGTTTTAAGACCATAGATCCCTGAGACAGAACCCAGCTCTGTCTTTTGGTAAAGTGTAGCCTGAACAACTTTGCTTCACTTAGTCTCAGTCTTCCCATCTAAGGGATGGACACTCCTATGACTTCATGTGGCTTAAATAGGAAAATATATGTGGTTATAAATTACAGCATTTAGCAAAGTATTTGGCAGTGACAGCTAATAAGAATGATGTTTCAGGGGTGCCTGGATGGCTCAGTGGGATATGCCTCTGCCTTCGGCTCAGGTAATGATCCCAGGTCCTGGGATCAAGCCCCATATCGGGCTCTCTGCTCAGCAGGGAGCCTGTCCCCCCCCCCCCCCCCGCCTACTTGTGATCTCTGTCTGTCAAATAAATATATAAAATCTTAAATAAAAGAAACGATATTTCATCTTTTGTCGTTTATCTTCCTGTAACATGCTTTATAATTCCCTCTGTGTTGCTTGTTGTTCTGGTTGTTAGGTAGGTGCTGATGAGTCTACATAATAGTGGAAAATGATGGGTTTTTTCCTTCTGTTTTGAATCCAAGATGAGAATTTATGGCTGTCATAAATTCAAGATTCGCAAAAACAGCTGACCCTCGGACAATATAGGTTTGAATTTTGTAGGTCCGCTTGTAAATGGATTTTTCTTCTGGTACAGTACTGTAAATTTTTTTTGTCTTTCTTATGATTTTCTTGTTAACATTCTCTTTCCTTCAGCTTACTTTAAGAATATGGTATACAGGGGTACCTGGGTGGCCCAGTTTGTTAAGTAGCTGCCTTCAGCTCAGGTCATGATCCCAGGCCCTGGGATGGAGCCCCGCGTTGGGCCCTCTTTGCTCATCGGGGAGTCTGCTTCTCTCTCTCCTGCTCCCCCCTACCTGTGCTCTCTGTCTCTGTCTACATCAAATAAATAAATAAAATATTAAAAAAAAAAAAAGAATACAGTATACAGTGCACATAATATACAAAATATGTGTTAATTGACTTATGTTATCAGCAGCAGTAGGCTATTAGTAGTTAAGTTTTTGTAAAGTCAAAAAGTTATATGCAAATTTTTTACTACACTGAGGTTAGCACCCCTAACTCTGTGTTGTTCAAGGGTCAACTGTATATACTACTTTAGTCTGTTGAATGTATGTGTTAATGAAGAATTATAGCCAGTTGGAATTTCATAGAACTAGTTCATTTCAGATCATTATAGAGTTTTGAAATTGATTATTACTTTTCAAAGAATGAATATGCTCTTTGAGTGTTCCATTTTAACTTCTGAATAAACACAATTTAACTTTATCAGCTGAATCTGTAACCTTTTGTCTGAGAGTTTTCAATTGTGCATTCTTAGCTGTAGACTTGTTTTAATAACGGACTACAATAAATACATAGGCTTTAGACAGAAAAATGTAGCTTACATTTAGATAAATCTTGCCTCTTTAAATGTAGAAGCATGATGCCTGTCATTTCTGCCCTAAGCTGCAGGATTTCTCTGTTTTTATTTACTTTTGTGTTGTTGTTCTTCTTCATCTTATCTATTAAAGATTTTAAAAACTTAAGATTTTTTTTTTTTTTTTTAAACTTGGACCTTCTTTGAACTTTCTTCTGTTTGTGTCTGCTCTGATGGCGGCTGTGGTTCTCAGGGATCAAATGTAGGTAATTGTGGGCCCCCTGTTGGTGTTCAGCGAGGTGAGAGGGTATTGCTCTTGCGATCCTGTCCTTCCCACTCCTACTCTGCCTTCATGACAGTGGTGGTGTTTATACTGTGTCAGCTTTTATTAAGATGAATTATGATCATTTCCATACAGCTGGGTGGCAGTTGTGGGAGTTTACATTATCAAAGCAAAACTCAGACTTGCTTAGCCAATTTAGATGTCAATAAAACATTTGTTACTTATTTTCAGTTTTATCATTGGTTGTAATTTATACTTAGAATTGAAAATGTTAACATGTATGACTGAGTTTGTTTTAATTAAGTGTATAATTAGGCTAATGAACCTTGTATAAATGTAGTGGTGCAATCCTTAATATAATCTAAGCAGTTAAATTTCTAATTACACATCCAAAATCATGTACAAAGATGCAGCATTTCAATGGCTTGCTTTCTGTGACTGTATTCTTCTTCTTTGCCCCTCCTCCCCCACTTTTGGTGAGAAACATTACTCAAAAGCCACGAGAAAGAGTTTAAAGAAATATGTGTAGATTTGCATATTTTTATTGTAAGAAAATTATTCACAAATGAGAATTGTACATAGTGGATGTAGTATTTTTTCCCCAAATTTTGAAAAAATACAGGAAACAATAGAAATGGCTTAGGCTTGGGGATGTTTCCGATGTAGCAGGAAAAAAAAAAAATCTGCGTGCTCTAAAATCACGTGTGCCGAGAAGTTTACATTAGATTCACACAGAAGGTGAAGGAGGTTCTTTTTCTATACCCCAGCCCTCCAGACATACCTTCATAAATCTGACCCTCCACATTTCTCCTGTGTCTATCAGCACCACTCATTCCCTGGAGTTCTGCTCCTGGATTGTTCCCCTCACAGAACTCACCCCACTGCCTCTTTTCCCTCTTCCTCTTCATAGGTTTTGCAAAGTGACTTCTAGTTCTTACGGAGAATCATTGTCCCTGATAAGGAATTCTGGTACCTACTGCCTAGAAGAAAAACTAGTCTCTGTCCTAACACATGGACATGCCAGAATGTTTGGGACTTCATTATTTTCAATTATGTCTCTAATAAGTGTTAAAGACATAATATGTCTTTAATAAAGTGTTCTAGGGACCACAAACCATAGGCATTCAGTTCTTTATTATTCCAGAACAAATACTAGTTGCAGGTTAATTTGCAAAATATATACCTAAAATTTATTTTTAATTATACTGTTTACGAGGGCTTTATATTGAATGTGGGAGGTATGGAAATCTATCTGCTTGCACTCACGTTTCTCAGGAAGATTAAAGTGTTATAACTAACCGTTGGTTTCCCATCAGTGGGTACTTTTCATTCTCAGTCTCCCTGTTATGTTATCAGTTCAGTTTTCTTGTGAAGTTTTTTTTGATAGTTCATTCCCATTCCTTTTGTAATCATTTTCACCTAGTGAAGCAAATGAGATAATTTTGCAGATTGTACCACTTTACTTTTAAATTAATCCATTCTTTTTGAGAGAATGATTCTAATAGTGCGGTCAAGTACTTAGAAATCAGCAGGCTACTAACTTCTCCTTAATTCAGTCTGTTCCGTTGATTCCCTGATCACTTGCTGTGTTACTCAGGGTGAAATTCTTCCTCCTCGCCTCCTGCCCCCCAATCAGTTCTCTAGTCCTTGGCACTGAGAAAAAGAATTCCAAGATTTTTGCATCTATTTTAACAACTTTGGATTCTAAAAGCCTCATTTAATAAACTTATGTTTATGTTCCATGTAATTGTGATGGTGTATTTATTGATGATTCGTAACATTTTTCACTATGTATTAGGAGTACTGAGGAATTAAGTTGTATGTGAGGACTTATTCAGAAAGACAAGCCATTGAATAAATGAAGCATGCCATGCTATTTTACTTTGGATTATTATTCTAGAATGATTCGGGGTGGGGGAAGTAGATTATAAAAGAAAAATGGTTACCTAGATGAATATAAATCCATAGACCTATTCATCTGAAAAATATTGATGCCATTTACAGATTTAAATTACATATTTTCAAGTTGTGTTATTTTATTTTATTTTTTTAAAGATTTTATTTATTTATTTGACAGACAGAGATCACAAGTAGGCAGAGAGGCAGACAAAGAGAGAGGAGGAAGCAGGCTTCCCGCTGAGGAGAGAGCCCGATGTGGGGCTCGATCCCAGGACCCTGAGATCATGACCTGAGCGGAAGGCAGAGGCTCCAATCCACTGAGCCACCCAGGCGCCCCAAGTTGTGTTATTTTAAACTGTGATAAATACTGAAAGGATCTATCTGGGGTAAATTTGTAAATTTAAACAAATTTTCAGTACTAGTTAAGTGAGTAATTTTCATTAAACATAGTCTGACTCTGTCTCTTATCTTTCTGTCTCTATATGCAAGTATGTATGTATGTATATATATATATATATATATATATATATGTCTCTCTAAAAGTATTCTGTGGGCTACTTTAGAATACATAAAATATTTCAGAATACATAAAAGCATAATCATTATTCATCACTTTAAGATTGCAGGGATAAGATTGTAACATTACCGAGAAACTGCTCATGATTTTGCCAATTTAAAACTAGTTACTTAACTGGAGTGACTCTTAGTAAGGCCTGCTTTTGCTGCCCACGGAATGCGTGCACTCTGAAACAGCACTCTCGGTCCAACGAGGTAGCTTTTAGCCACAGGTGTGGCACCATGAGTCTGCTTTTGCTGTGAGTGCCTGTGGGTGACCCGGTCATCATTTCCTTGAACGTGGTCCTTCTACGCGGTTGCTTCAATGGTGAAGTGGCCAGATGCCTTCTATTTCCCATACTGTCAATAACTATGATTTAATTTTCCTTCTCAGATTATTTTTTCTCATTCGGCAGAATCCTAGATGTTTCGTAATAATTCGATTCCTCTCATGGGACACTTAATCCGTGGCACGTAGAAACACACACAATAGGGACGTGTAGGGAGAAGATCGTGGGCACGATGACATTTTACCAGTAACTTAATTATGGGTGGTGTATTGTGTAGGATCACTTTTTTTGACGTAGGACTCTGACAGTGAAATTGCTTATGCAGCTTTGTCAGTATACTTTGTTCTTACCTTTGAGCTGAGAGGATTTTTATGTTTGTTTAATTCCAATACATGGTAGTGAGTAAACAAAAATCAGCTATGTAGTAATGTTTTTATCAGTCACTAAGATGTATAGACTCTACAATACTATACACTATACTATATATATATACACACACACACACGCACACACACTATACACTAGTAGGTATTGATCCTCAAATGGTGTCATTACAAAAGGTGATTTAAGTATTATCTCCTTCAATTATTTTTGCAAGTTGGTGGACTTGACCTTAGTAAAACGTGTCGTACTATACTTAATACTAAAAATTAAAATGAAGTTAAAGAATGACTCTCTTCATGAAAGAAACAAATTTAAATTTGCAGGAATAACTAGTGAAAAAGGACCCTTGCTCTCAAGTCCTTTTATTTCAGTCCAATCATATATTTGGTGTAAATAACATCTCTCTGAAAAAAAGGATCCAGACCTAAACTTCCTTTCACTTGTATTCTATTTTGCAAAATCTTGTTAGAAACATGAGATTTGTTTGCCTCAGCTAAAGTAACTCGGTGTTGGTCTATTGAGACTTTGCTACTAGTTACGGGTTTGAGTGTGCATTGGCGAATCCCGTCTTCTCTATCTCCCAGGAGCTCACAGTGCATTAGTAAAGAGAAGGTGTGTATATACATAACAGTTACAGAGGAGTGAGATGAATGGCCATAGAACAAATAGCAATTACTGTAAAAATCTAAAAGAGGAAGCTATTTGGGTTTTTTTGTTTTGTTTTGTTTTTTGACCGGAAAGCCTATATAGGACACGGCAAAGTGTATTCTATTGGAAGATGTATATCCATATCTGGGCTAAATAGGAAATATCTTTAACTTTGACAGGATTCTAAATTTGAGTATCTATATGAATGTTATCTCTAAATATTAGGATTATGAAAGAAAAATCTAAGCTTTGGACAGGCCCCAAATAGGTTCATAACAATTTTTGACAGGATCATCATGTAGAATTTATATTAGCTGTTAAGTTAGTCACAGCGCCAGGACTAGGTAAAGATTCCTGTGGTCCCGTAATGTTTGCTGCTTGTCCCAGGGTATATTGAATATTCTTTCTCTCAGGCAAGACCTTAGTATTCTAGACCAGGTGCATGGATAATTTTTGCTTTTTTATCTCCTTATTGGTCTCTAGAAGTTCATTGAGGCTTTTCTTTCGACCTTCATTTGGAGCACACATTGACAGGATTCAAACCATTGACATTTGAACCTGTCCCTGGCTTTCTCCTATTTGTCTTCAAATGGGAATAATGGCAACAATTTTTTTACTTTTGGGAAACCTAACAAGTTTTGAAATTCAGAATATTAGGCACCATCAAATGCAGATGCCAAGATTGGGAACTTTCCTATTTTTCTTTGCCTGTGTACAGTGCACTGAGGTTAACCTTTCCTGGTTACCTGCGCTCTCACGGGAAGATGGGGTTGCCGTCAGCTGCGTCCCAGCTGGCTTAAAACAGAAGACGGCCAGAGCTGTCCACAACCACACATTCAGCTCTGCTGCACACTGCGATGTCCACTGAACCATCGGGCGAGCTCTGTCCGAAGCAGTTCGAAGCAGAGAGAGAAGGACATGGTTTGTTTCGGAAACAGAATCCTGACCCCCAGAAACAATTTCTTTCATTTATTGAGGGGCTCCATTGCTGCAGTTCATTTATACTGTTGTGCTTTTGGTGTTGGTGTGATTTTCAAATGTATTAATAATGACTTAATGCGTTCTGTTATCAGGAAGTCTTTGTAAATATAATACCAGCATTAAAATGGGAGGGCATTGTGCGTGGTGGAAATACTACGTGTGTAATGATTTGCATTCTTAATGTTCCAGAACCCTGGGGTTGTTAGTAAAGCGATTGGAGAAAGGTGGTAAAGCTGAACAAGAAAAACTCTTTCATGAGAATGATTGCATTGTCAGGATTAATGATGGCGACCTTCGAAACAGAAGATTTGAACAGTAAGTGCGTGTCGGCTGCACCACTCTTTCATGCTTTCGGCGTGAGAGAGTGCGGTCTGCTGAAATGCCCCAAACAACATGTCTGTGTCTCTGTCTTTATATCAGAGAGGAGTATTTTCTGTCATTACTTGGCTTTTAAAAATTTAATCAAACTCCAGGTAATTACTACCATTACACTATATTTCAAAATGCCCTTCGACCAACAGAGCGCTTCTTAAAATATTATGGGCCCAATTTAGACTTCACAGTTTTGCTACTTCCTCACCTTTTGGAAAATTTGCCAGCATGCTCGGTTTTATTATACTTTACCTCACATTTCCAACTTTGTTGCAGTAATGACTCCCCGTAGGAATAAGCAGGGAAAGCTCCTTTGAACCGTCGTGTGGTCCACTCAAATTTTCTTTGTCCTGATTCAAGTCCTTATGCAGTTGGAAAGGTGAAAGTTGTCCGGTGCCTATCAAACAAGGCAAGAATGAGCAGAAATCAAAAGGACTTCGTGTAGGATCTGAGTAGGGAACCTGCACGAGGTGGAGCCGGTTCTCAGGCTGCTCCTGGAAATGCACCGGGACCAACTCTTCACATTATGAGTCACTGAGGCCACCCTGGTGTTCTTGAGAATTTTGCATACACAGACTTGTGCTCGTGTTGCTGATGATGGATAGCTGATTTCTCTAGTTTTCTAAGTATATTTATTTCTTCAAAAACTCAAGTGGTCCCATGTAATAAAATGTAGTTAATTCTTAAATGTATTGAATGAATGTCTTAAATGTATTGAATGAATAAATGTATTGAATGATGGAGAGAAGACTGTATTTAATTTCTCTTCCTGTTGCAATTATAGTACCTCTGTTGTACTTAAAGCTATTACTTAATAATTTGTGATTGAGAGCACAATATCTTATCTGTAGTTACAGATAATTTTGTCATTTTTATTAAGAGAACGAGAAATTTATATTTGGAGAAACAGTGATGCTTCTGTCAGAGCTCGCAAACTTGATTGATAAATGGGATATTAGAATTTTGTTTTTCAGTTTCAACAAAGTCTGTCAGTTCTTGTTGCTTAATTAGTATATGTAATTAAGCTCATAATATCTTCTAGGCTGCCAGTCTCAGTTTGCTAATTTTCCATTCTTTCTCAAACCCAGAGCACAACATATGTTTCGCCAAGCCATGTGTACACCCATCATTTGGTTCCATGTGGTTCCTGCAGCAAATAAAGAGCAGTACGAACAACTATCCCAAAGTGAGAAGAACAATTACTATTCAAGCCGCTTCAGTCCGGACAACCAATATATCGATAACAGGAGCATAAATAGTGCAGGACTTTCGGCCCTGCAGAGAGCTCCCAGACTGAACCCCCCGCCCGAGCCCATAGACTCTCACCCCCGACTTCTACCTCAGAGTACACACCCATCTGGAAAACCACCATCAGCTCCGGCCCCAGCACCGCAAAATGTATTTAGTACAAATGTAAGCAGTGGTTATAACACCAAAAAAATAGGCAAGAGGCTTAATATCCAGCTGAAGAAAGGTATGACCCACCTTGTTTTGTTTTATGGAATTTTTAATTTAATTTTATTTTATTATTTTAAAGATTTTTAGTTATTTGTGAGTGAAAGAGCATAGAAGGGAAGAGAAAGAGGGAGAAGCAGACTCCCTGCTGAGCAGGGAGTCCAATGTGGGAACTCAGTCCCAGGACCCTAGGATCATGACCTGAGCTGAAGGTAGACACTTAACCGATTAAGCCACCCAGGTGTCCCTATAGAGTTTATTTTAAAAAATCAAATCAGCTATTCTGTTATTACAGGTAAGAACTGATATAATGACTTAAAGTATTTAAAATTGCAGTTTTTATGCTTTTCAGATTCATTTTGCTATGTGAGAATGAAAGTATGAAATTCAGAGTAAATAAAGCTTTAAAAATAAGTTTCTGTGGGGACGCTTGGGTGGCTCAGTCGGTTAAGCGGCTGCCTTCGGCTCAGGTCATGATCCCAGCGTCCTGGGATCGAGTCCCACATCGGGCTCCTTGCTCGGCAGGGAGCCTGCTTCTCCCCTGCCTCTGTCTGCCACTCTGTCTGCCTGTGCTCGCTCGCTCTCTCTCCCTCTGTCTCTGACAAATAAATAAATAAATAAAATCTTTAAAAAAAAAAAAGTTTCTGTGAAGAAGGTAGTAGTTACTACTGTGGTAAAAATTTTTGGTAAAGGAGGAAATTGGTTTCAGGATATACTGTTAAACCCAAAACAAGAGCAAGGACTTGACTGTTTTGATCATACCACTTGATGTCCAGACATAGCTCTCAAAGAGGACATTAGCGCTCCTCCATTTTAACCCCATCATTTGGGTAAGGGCAAGCGATGGATTGATTTGAAGCTGTCAGTGGTTCATGGTAGAAAGTAATTTCACCCAGCAGGTGGCTCCTTGTCTGCTACTTCCCCAGAATATTACACTGCTTTCCTTCCTTAAGATGACAAGGGAAATTCTGATGGACCTTGCTAAATCTTTACTACGTATACCTAATATCCATTTATTTATTTAAGTAGCCTCTCCATAGACTGCGTACCAGGAGCATGCTTTTCCATCTTGTTCTTGACAGCTCAAAGCAGACTGATTGGCTTGATTTTCTGATTTCCGAACACTCTTCCCTCCAGGCACTGGGTTACACTTTTGCTGTTAATCATCCATTTTAGTTGGGATTCTGATATGTATTTTAAAATCATCTCTTTCAAAATGGTGTCATAAAGAATATTTCTCTTTTTATGAGCTCAGCCAACTCCTACGGTTAGGTGAAAATGCATCCAAGAGAGGTTGAGTGATTTCCTCAAGTCGCATGGCATTGGCAGCAGATTCTTACGAGAACATTTTCCATATCCTGACATTTAGACCGTTCTTTCCATTTGGAGTAGGGTTTACAAGGTTGTAAACTCTGAGATTCCTATTTCCTTTCTAATCATATTCTTTCATTGAACTTTACGTGAACCACAAACTCCTTATTTCTGGTTACTGACTTTTAAGCTCCAAATACTTGGTTGACATGATCAGGAATTGACAGCTTTATTCCATTTTTGAAACCTCTTACAAATGCAGAGTTATGTCAGCATAAACCCCTTTTAGCTTTGTTAATTTCTAAATGAGATAAGTATCAGATCCTATCTTCTTCTTTCCCGAATCAAATTGACAGGCCCTTGTTTTTAAGCAAAAACACGGTAAGAACCACAAATGGAATTGTATGAAAAAATAAAATTCTGCTTGGCATCTCTCCACAGAGGAAAAATATTTTACTTGGCCATTGTCATAAAGATATTAGTTCATAAATATCTTTGCCCTTTTACACTAACAGGCATATTTATTTAGTTAATTACAGTTTTTTACACAATTATATTTTAACAACTTAGGGTACAATATGAACTTTTAAATGAAGTGAAATTTGGCTTGCCATTAAAAGAGGCATTCTTTTAAATGCAGCAATTAACAGTTTATTTTAGTAGCATTTTAAAAGATAGATTACACTGACATAGCTAATTGAGAAAGACTGTGCTCAATCATCAAGATCAGAAAAGTGGAAACTGGTTTTCTTTTAAACATTTTTTCCAACTTTTGAGTATCCTCATAGCTCTATCTTGATTTTAATTTACTATGAGAATGTGTGACGAAAGGCAGAAACCAACCGTGCATTCTGTCAATACTTACAAATACTTTATATGAAAAATAAGTTTATGATACGTATGAGTGAAGAATGCTGATTCTCTTTGATTAGTCCTGAAGACAGTTATTTTAATAATAATGATAGTATAATTGAACCAGCTTTCATTGTAGCTAACAGATAAGATTTTTACCAGGCACAGTTGTTACATGTAACATTTTTAATGAAGTACATGAAAAACATAGGGTGTGTCCATGTTGAACTTTAAGCAAAGTTCAGAGTGAGCTGACATGCTTTGAATGACAGTTCTTTCATAAGCTGAGATCAGTTCTATGTGCTAAATGGAGAAGACTTCATGATAATGATTCTTTAGGCATAGTTTAGGAAGCATAATTTAGGAAACATGACAAAATAGAATAGCCCTTGTGTACTTGCTTTCATAATTATGATTTCTTAATATTTATTGCCATTTTGCCATTCTCAGATACCCTGCTCTTTTGTAGAAATTAGCTTTTTAATAAAGTCAGAAGAGAAGGTCAGTAATCTGTTTCAGTCAGTGCAAAATGTTTTGTTGGCTTTGCTAAATGAAAATTGATATCTATTTATCTTTCTTTTAAAGGTCATTGCCTGAACTTTTAGCTTACAGATTTAGGGGTTACTGCTGATATTTTAATAGTATTGAGGTTCATATAATAATCAGTCTTTGTAGTTCATAAAAATTAATATTGCAAAAGGAGAATAATTTAGAATTCTTTCTTAATAAATGTTATTGCAAGTCATTAGAGTTTCATGAAAGCACAGAGACATATGGAAAACTCCCAGCAGAATAATTAGGAAAATTTCATATAGACAAGATGCCATTCAAGTCTTCAAGCACAGAAGACTCAAGAAATTAACAGTCCAGGCATATTAAACTGACTTCAGACTCAAAGTAAATGAATGTTTTGTTTGAACTTGAGAATATATATGGTAGGTTTTGCTATAGGTATAATTCTGGGGTGTTTTCTTCATATCAACTTTATACTTCTTCTTTAACCCACATTTTCATTCATAGTTACTTGCCCATATTTATTTACTTACAGATTTATACTCTTGCTTCTAGTTTTGTACTGAGTGCTCATCAAATTAATGTATCCCTTCATAGATTTTTCACCTTTATGTAACCCTCTGTTCTTCCCACATGAACAAGTATTCGTCCTACTGTCAGTTTGACTGAAATGGAACCTAAGATCCTAAAGAGTAATTTTTTAAAAAGCTCTGGTAGAAATTAATCATTATTAGAAGTGTTATAAAAATTCTGTGAGTCATTAGAAATTTGTTATAGTCTTGACATTTTTTTCTTGGCTCATTTTGGCTTGTTGTGTGTCAGTTCTAATAATATGTAACTGTTTTCTATACTGCATCGCACTTATGAGTGCCTGTCAAGAGAGATGCTGAAGAACCTAAGATTGAAATTATGCAGAGACCAGCACAGTGATCTGTAAATGCCTTATTGATTTTAGTATCTCTAAACATAATAGCATGGTCCTTACACTTGGTGGTAGCTACGATATGAGGTGGTGTCTTCCCTGAGTAATTTGTCTTTGTTTTTTAATTTTTTTTTTATTTTTACAATTTGACTTATTGGTTGAGAAACATACATGTTAAGATTTAGGTAAATAGAAGAGAACTAGGCAAATATAATATGGTTCATCCTATCAGTAAATTGTTCTAATTATAGTATTGGGAGGTTCTGTTATCTAGAAAAATCTTTTTTCACTATTCCTTTTCTGTCTTCCTGACCATTTTCTCTTTCCTTGCTCCTTCTCCTACCCTTTAAATCTGGATACCATGATTGCACAATATTAATTGATATTTGAGGTAGTATGGGTTTTAACAGAATTTTTTTCCACGTGGGATATTAAGTTTATTTCACATCAAACATTTTGACCAGTTTGAAAACTTTTGGCAGTCATATTGGTATACTACCGTTCATCTGTCTTGGACTAGATTCCCATTTCTTCTTAAAGAGTTTTGGTATATAGCCATTTAAACCTTCCCTGATTTAGTCTGTCTTGGGAGAGCTATTCAGACTTTGAAAGTATTGAAAGCCATGTAGGCCATTGTGAAAATTACAAAATGTCAAGCCGAGGAAGAGAATAACACAACCTTTCTGTACCATACACCTGTGAGATTCAAGGTATCTCATTTTATTTACGTTTTCTGTTGTCGTTCTCTGTGTAGGTACAGAAGGCTTGGGATTCAGCATCACTTCCCGAGATGTAACAATAGGTGGCTCGGCTCCAATTTATGTGAAAAACATCCTCCCAAGAGGGGCTGCCATCCAGGATGGCCGACTCAAGGCAGGAGATAGACTTATAGAGGTGAGTGCCTTCTCTAAGTCGAAAGTTCCATAATTCTTAAGAACTTCCATTTTTAGGGGCCAGTTCTTTTTCACCCCTTCATAAATATGAAATCAAATTATATATGTTAGAAGTGTGCATCATAAAGCAGTGTATTTCTGCTTTACTTCAACTTGTTTCCATGTTATTTGATGAGAAATATCTTTTCATTGAGTGTACTCATAATTTTTAGTTACTCAGACATTCGGTTTATGAGGTAACATAACATTTGTCATTATGTAAGGACAGTGTCTCTTAGGTTCTATTTCTAGATGGCTTCAAATTTATGTCTGGCAATATAGAAATGATATCTACTTTGTAATCAGAACAGAGACAAACGAAGTAAATGAAAACAGTGTGTCTTGATGAGAGGAAATTTTGAAATGGCAGCATGGAGAATGAATTGAGACATAAAAATCAGATGTCAAAAAAAAATTTCCTTTCTGTACCTCATGAGTTTCGGTTCATTGGTCTTTGAGGCCATCTCAGACATACATAAACATACCTAGACATTTCTGTGTGTGTGATTGCTTATGTATGTAGAAGTAAAAGGAAGAAAGATTGAGAAAAACAGATTAGTTGCTTTTCTTAGTGTTTTCTTGGGGAAAAAAAGTGTCTGTATTTTTAGCAGCAGATACCACCTTTCCTAATTATTAGCTAGTATTCAAGCACTAATGTTAAACTACATTTTTGTGGCATTACCCTTTCTTCTTTACTTGTAGCTTCATATGTGGTTTCGAATTCTCTAGATAGAGCTCTCCTAAAGATTTCTTGAGAAGTAATGGAGCAGAGGATTGCCTTCCAGATTTTTCTATGGCTACATATTGGGCCTAGATTTCTTAAATCTTGCTCTTTTCCTTTGTGTCTTGTTCTTGTGATACCATTTTTTAAAGGGGCATTGGTAGAGGCTAACTAGAAGGAAAGATTCAAGTATAAATTATATTTAGAGTGTTGTTTCCAGAAAGGGCACTTGTCCTTGGGGCATAAATTGAGTAGTATTGGGCCAAGTCTGCCGTTATAGTTTGTTTTATGTAGTTGGAGGCTCAGCTGGGACTTGAATGTAGTTGTCTTTGCCTCCGAGTCCAAAACATGTCTGTCGTCCTCTCTCTGGCACCAGCCCCACTTTCTCTTTCCTCCCTTAATTGCTTTACTTTCAACACATTACAAAGGCTTTTGTTTTTCTTTTTGAGCAGTGGGAAGAGCCTGAAACCTCTGTTTCTTCTTTATTTGAAACTACATTTTCACACATCTTAAACTCAACTTTCTAGTATCTGTAGTTGAATCGACACAACATCAACAGTTTTATGGGCAGTTTTTCTGAGCATCCATATATTTGGAAACATACTTAAAGTATCGAGTCACTCTTTTTTTTTTTTTAATCTAGAAATTTTTCCTTTCTTTGAACCTGTTACTACTTATCAGTTTTGTGCAATCACTTAAATAGTAGTACACTGAGCAGTAGAAGATGGTTTTTAGTGGAGAGGGCAAGGTTCCAAAACGTATTTTAACTATAGGGTGATTTTGATATCACAATTTAAATAATATACTTTATTGCCATGGACAAAATGTTATTTTTCTCTAAAGTGAATACTATCAAATAGGTTTTAAAAGAAATCTGCACTTTTATTTTTTTTAAATATATAGTGCTTTCTGATAATGTTATTATTCCTCCTAAAGGTAAAAATAATGAGATTCCCCGGAAATTGGTTATTTCAAATCTCTTTCTCTCTCTCTCTTTTTTTTTGTAGGATTCTCTTAAAAATATTGAAGAATATTGACGTATTACTGCCTCAAAATACTGCTACTCCTCCACAAATATTATTATTTTGCACTCTTCTTTAATGTGTGTCTTTAGGGATAAAAATTGTCTTTATAAGTTTCAGTAAAATTTCATTGAAAGTTTTACCAAAATACTTTTAGTGTGTTTCTTCTTTAACAGCAACACCTTTTGGTTTGGATATAAGATAATCTATGATACATAAGGCCATCAAGATATCTCAGTCCAAAGCCATTAAGTTTTGTGTTAACATAATAATTTAGATATATTTGTTTATTACTGGTTATTTGTTAATACTCTGGTGGGTGTGGCTTTTGGCTTACTAATAAGTGCTAAAAGATTTCCTACTTCCTGTCTCATTTCTCCTAAATACCTAGGCTCTGTTTCTTTATTAGCTACAACAGCCTGATGGTTGCCAGATCATGGCAGAATTTCCCGCGAAATGAGCTGCGCTCCGTAGGAGACATGGTACATTCTAGGATGGGTGTCTTTCTTCTGTCGTATGTTTGCACAGCATTGCAGCTGAAAACTTTTTATTTGTTTTTAGGTAAATGGAGTAGATTTAGCAGGCAAATCCCAAGAGGAAGTTGTTTCCCTGTTGCGAAGCACCAAGATGGAAGGGACCGTGAGCCTTCTGGTCTTTCGCCAAGAAGATGCCTTCCACCCAAGGGAACTGGTGTGTAAATTTAGAGCAGATGAAAGATTTCTGATGCACATGAGCCAGAGATCTGGGCTAGCCACCTGATGGCCAGTGTTTATCAATACATTTTCCAAACAGTTTCTATATTTTATATTTCTTTCAGCCTTAACTTAGCATAAGCATTCTTTTCTTATATCCTCTCAGTTTTGAAGATAGATATCCATAATACTGAGGATAGGGGTATTTAAAAATCAAATTGCAAGGATATTTTCTAGGACAGCAAATGTTTATTAGTGAACACTTTCAGATGGACTGATTGAATACAGAGACGTTGATTATTTCATAACTGTCACTTCAAAGGCTGTTGTTGAACACTTGCCATCTTCTCCACTACATACGACAAATGTTCATATCTCAGATTTTCATAGTAATCTAGCTAAGCCAAGTAAAGCTTCTTGCTTACTGTTGTATGAAAAGGAATACCTTAATTAGAGTATTACGATTGAAAGTAAGGAGACCTGAGTGGTAATAAGCCCCATGGCCGTTAATTACTAATATTGACATTATTTGAAATGACATAGATGAAATTAAAAGGCATTTGTTTGCAGTTCATTTTATTTTTTAAATGTGCATCAATATGTCTAAATATAAGAGGTATTTACATAGTATTGGTGTGAATGAAATATGTATACTAAGTTGACATAGTTTGAATGTTTTTCTGCAAGAAGTGCCAGGTTTCATTTATTATGTAAAAACAACATAATTGGAGGAATCGCTTTTATCTTTTGATGTGGTAAGAAAATTGTTTTATTTCCAGTACAAGTGGTATTTTAAATATTTCAAAACAGATTTTAGTTGGGCCATTTTAGAGCGTTTGACATCTCTTTCAGTCCGCTTTTAGCTTAAAGCAACAATTAATTCGTATATACTGGAGTGGCAAGATTTTAGGGGCACAGTTCCCAGACTTGTCCTAGTGCCCTAAATCTCTTAGGCTAATATTTCAAGGTGGATGTGTCGTGGTTAATAAAATTTTCCTTTTGTTGTGAGCCAGATATGTTTCAGTGTAGGAATACCCCATCCCCTGGTTGCACAAATTTACTGTCATTTCATGGAATTTCCGATTGTGGATAGGAAAGCATTGCCGAATGCTTGTGTTTTAAGTAGATTTTGAAAATTATAAAAACGTTCTTATTTCTATTTTAAAACGTTGAATGCATTATTTCCCAATTTAAATTCGGTTTTCCCTTTCCCCCCACTGTTATCCAATTTCGTGCTTCAAATGCCACCTGATCCTAAATCTGGAGATGTCTCTATTAAATTGTAAATGAGCCCTTAAAAAAAAAATACTAAGCTTTAGATGTGATTTGATGAAGCTTTAATTCTTCCTCAGTATATCTTAGCCTGGGTAATAGTTAGCATCATCAGATTGCCAGAGCTTCGACACTGCTCGTCAGCAGCCCTTCCCAGACTCCGTGCCAGCATCTAGCCAGCTTAAGGTTATTCAGGTTCTTCTTGTCCAATTTTGATCTTCCAGGCTTCTGTTTTCCCCTTCTGCTGCCTAGTTTTTTTTCCTTGGTTATTTAATTTATTGCTTGTGAGCTTTTCATTAAGGAGTGAGCCAGTAGGCCGTCAGTCTATTATTCATGTTGCAGCTGCTTTTTAAGATTTCAAAGACTAAAATTCTGAAAACTTAAAGGGGAGGGGGTGCATTTAAAATGATCTTTGAATCCAATTAACAAAACTCTTTTCCTCTGTTTGGGGTCTCTGGGTTTAAATTCTCTGTCTAAAACAAAATACTGTTACCAGTACATGCCTCTTTTATAAATCAACCTTTTAAATAGCTATGTAAATAAAGCAACTCTATAATATTTGATAAAAATTCACATTTCTGTGTAATATTTTAAAGTATAGTGCTTGTGGTTCAGACTGTGGTTCAGACTTATTATCTAGTGTAGCTATCAAATTATAATATACCTTATAACTTAGATGTAGTTGGGGAATTAAAAAAAAAAAACAAAATTAGAAACAGTGCCATGAATAGAGAGCCTAGTCTGGTGACATTTGTTTTCCTCCAAATAATAAAGTCATGATATACTGTTGAGTGAGCAAGTAAAAATTTACATCAGAAAATTTTCTTAAAACACACACCCACACACACATAAGATAATATAACCACATCAGTGAAAGTTTGGAAGATGGAGTCATACATCATCCATAATATAATCACCCTCTGTATATTCGTGGGTTTTAAGAACCAACAGAATTTCCTTTAAAGTCAAGCTTTGTGTCCCTGTGTGTTGAAGATGGCTTTGGTCAGTCTGTATTTATATTTTTCTTCAATTCTTCTAGAATGCAGAGCCAAGCCAGATGCAGATTCCAAAAGAAACGGTAAGAGCTTTGTCTTTTGCAGAGTGCAGAGATGTTGGAAAGATAAATGGAACTAACTTCTGACTAATTAAATATGAAGTTACTTGTCCTCCCTTTTCCTGGCTCATAATAGATACCATGTAGGTTCATTAAATTCCAGAGTGGTCTCATCTTAAGCTGACTTATTGCTATTACCACAGATGGAGAATGTTTCGTGATTACTTTTGGATAGACAGGGATGGAAGAGAGGGAGACATTAGAGTAGTTTCCTGTCACCTTCACAGTAAGAGGGACCGAAAGTTGGTAAGTGTAGTAGTTTGACATAAATATAAAAGGCTTTATGAGTTGTGAAATGTTATATTTTAAGTGGCTACAAAGGAAAAAAGGAAAAAAGAAAACTTGATTCAGGCACAGGAAAATAGGGAGGCCTGAAAGCACAGTAACAATGTATCATATGCAGGAAAAATAAAGTGATATGTCAGTAATTAGGCACAACATATTAGTTGTCATAATAACTTATAGTTATTATAAGTATTTTATTATGAGTTATTATAGCACATTCTAATGGAGTAATTTCTCTTAATAAAAGTAACTGCTCACAGCTTCGATTAAAATGCAAACCTAGTTGTGTCCTGTTAAAGAGACAAATTCTAATACAGACTAGAAATAAAGGAGTAAGTTGAGTTCTAACAGGCAGTGCTAATGTAATAAAAATAAGAATTGCCATGTTAGTGTATCAGTCTCTGAAAATACGGTTTTAGTGTGGAGGCTTAGCATGGGGTGAAAAGAGAGGGTGTTTTATATTGACATATAATATCCAGTAGAAATTCTAATAGTCTCGATCCTTTATACATCAAACAGCAAGGCATAAAAGCATATCCCAGACTCTTACAAGTAGTGGGAAAATTTAACAACCATATCTACAGTAGATGATGCTAGTATGTATTTTTCTAAAACTTGTCATATTAGGTAGACAAAAAAATAGAATATGAAGAATTTGAATAACATAGTTAATAGGTTTGGTTTCTCTTTCCACATTTATGGACAGCTTTGAACCTAATAAATAAAATGTTATTTTAAAATATTCCATAATTATAAACATGGGTGACAAATCAGACCTCAGGAAAATCGGGTAAACAGTCTTGAGACTATTATTATGCATTCATAAGTGTGGGTTGTAGAAAATTTATGGTCTTAATTTTTGTTCATAAAAAATGGTGGTCAATGATAACTAATCAAAATAAAAATAGTATTTGCGTATGTGTATGGTGGGTAGGTTGGAAGGGAAGGGGAAATTAGATCGATTTTTAAAGAATTTAAACTGGGCATAAGTGTGATTCATAGTATTTTATAGGTTATAATGATAGCAAAATATACTGTAAAGGCCAAAATACTTAAGATAGCATGATATTTTTATGGGAATAGATGAAGAGAACACTTGAACACATTAACAATGATAGACCTGATGTATATATGCATGCATGTTAAAGGTGGCATTTCCAAATAGTTGTAAAGCATGGTTTATTTCATGTTTAAAACAATTAGCCATTCAATTTAAAAAGTTAGATTTCTTTTTCTCACCATACGTCAAAATAAATCCCAATTGGTTATGAAATTAAACCTTAAAAAGTATGAAAATATATTAAGAAAAAAGTATGCAAGAAATAAAAATATAAATAAATAAATTTTTAAATATGTGAAAAATCTCTGTTAACTTTGGATAGTGAATGCCTGCCCAAGCATGGCAAAACCAAGGTGTTCATTAGATAAATAGATTTAGATTTGTTCATAGAAAACTTTTGTGTAGCAATAACCATACTATGACATAGTGAAAAGATAAATGCTAAATGGGGGAAGTATTCTGCACTGTGACCCTTGGTGAATAACTACCCCTTTATTGTTGGGATCTCATCCTAGAACTTTTAGGAGAATAGAATGATTTCCCACATAAAGTACAGTTGACCCCGAACAAGGGTTTGAACTGTGTGGACCCACTTACCTGTGGATTTTTTTTTTTTTTTTTTTTTTTTGATAGACACAGTACTATATTGTAAATGTATTTTTCTCTTTGGCTTTCCTCATAACCTTTTTTTTTTTTTTATTTAGCATACTTTATTGTAAGAATACAACAAGTAATATATTTAATGTAGAAAATATGTGTTAATCAACTGTTTATGTTATCGGTAAGGTTGTTAGTACAGTTTATGGGGAGTCAAAAGTTATATGAGGATTCTCTACTGTGTGAGGGGTTAGAATTAGCACCTGTTGAAGTCCAGAACAATGTGAGCTGGAAAATCATGCTATAAGCTCTAAAGATAGGCATGTTCTTTCAAAACATTTAGGCTGTTCTGGTGAGTAAATTGATGATTAGCCCTGACCTTTTCAATCACTGAGGGGGAAAAAGTGGCATTGGCTTTAAATGCCGTATTCCACGGAGAATTCCAAGGTCCATTTCAGCTCACAACGTATACCCAGTAAGTAGCCTCCTGTGTTCATGAGAACATTTGTTCAGCAAATGACAATTCAGTCATCTTAACAAAAGAAGAAATATACATATGTATGTGTGTCTGATTTCTGATTACAAATGGAAATTTTTTCTGATGAGAGTTTTTCCAAGCTCACTCAGAAATCAGTTTGGTTTTCTTCTAAATATTTTCTTTTTGATTTCTTTTTTGTTGTTGTTGTTTACTTGTTTTTAATATATCCTCTCACGTCTGCCTCTGTTTCCACTCTTCCTCTGTATATAATAGAATACCGTTTGGGTTGTTAAAGGCTTCATGTTGGGTGCCTGGGTGGCTCAGTAGTTAAGTGTCTGCCTTCGGTTCAGGTCATGATCCCAGGGTGCTGGGATGGAGCCCTCACCCGGCTCCCTGCTGGGCGGGAAGACTGCTTCTCCGCCTCCCACTCTCCCTGCTTGTGTTCCTTCTCTTGCTGTCTCTCCATCAAATAAATAAATGAAAGCGTTAAAAAAAATAAAGGCTTCATGTTACATTTATAATTTAAAAAAAAAAGACTTCCTGGGTCTCTGCCTCTCATTGTACCTTTTGAGGGCAAGTCCTGAAATTCTCTGATATTATTTAAACTTTTAGGTAATTGTAAGCACCTTGAGAATAGATATGTCATAAAAGTCAATTAATTTGTTTATTTGGTTGATTATTACAATGATTTATCTGAGAAATTGAAAACACATCATTAAGATACTTGAATAAGTTCAATGACTAGTAGACTTCTTGAATTTATTAGATGGAAACTTCCTATACATCTTTAAATATCTCTTAATTACTGAGAGCGGGAGATTGTAGCTGGGGCAAAAGGGTGCCAGAGCACCTAGCTCTTAGGGTCCAAACAGACCAATTTCAGCTACTTGATGCTGACAGGATCCGGAAGCAGAGAGACGAGTGGTAGGTAAACAAGAAAAGAATTTATTTCAGTGAGGCCAACGCTGGGAAGACAGTGGACTAATAATATCTCAAAGACTGTCTTCAAAGTGCTGAAAATACTTCCAGGTTTTTAGAAGGAGAATGTGGAACAAAGGTTGGTATGTACATATATTGCCAGGTGAGCTGGGGAGACTTGGGCCCTGAGGCTTCAACCCAATCTGTCCCAAAGATGTCACCCAAATCTTTAAATCTTGTTATGAGAATTACAGGACAGACACAACACTGCAGGCCAGAGACAAGCTGGAATGTTTGTTCAAGTGAGAGTACACTCTCCAGATGTGAGAAGGCCAGTGAGTGAGCTCATGACCCTAGGGTTTGGGTCTCTGTCTTTTATTGACAGTTGTGGAATATTCACTACTTGGGTATGGATTTCTTGGAAGCTGGTTTTGAGCCTTTTCTTCCTTATTTGGGCAGGGGTTTCCAGCCTCCTTTGCCAGCCATCTTGGTCCTGTCTGGTTTGACCTAGGTTTTTGTGATTCTGTTCTAGAGTGTTGCCAGGACACGCCTCTGACTTTCTCAGTAGCTGGTAATGACTTTATTTTGCTTGGCCTCCAGGCTTCCTGTTAGAACCTAACTGACCGCCTCTAGCACATACAGGCAGGCAGTGAATGTCAGGTTGATCGTTGTCTTGGACACTTGGGTGACTCAGGGGAGTCCTTATTGCCTGAGGGGGTTAGTTTGAGCTCCCATCAGAGTGTGCTTTGCTGGCAGGGTCTTTGCCTGAACTAAGAAATAAACTGAAAAGAAGAACTTAATCCATTAGAAAGTACAGATTGAGGTCAAAATGGAAATAGTTGAAGTACTCTTTCAAGATTAGAAATTCTGGTTTCAAATTACCCATTCAAAATTGGACAGATAGCCAAATTATTTAGCACAGGCTCACCACCACTTGCTCCATGTCCTGAACAAGGTCCTTTGCCTTTGAGAAGTTTATTCCCTTAATAGAAGGCATCTTGCGTGGGTGTCCTGGTAGGACAAGACAATACATGGGGTACTAGTCAGTGGTGTCCAGAAAAACAGAACTAATAGGATATGTGCATATACAAGAAGAGATTTAGTATAATAGTTGGGATCGCGTGATTGTTGAGGCCACCGAGTCCCCATCTGTGGTGTGGGTCAGCAGGCTGCAGACCCCAGAGAGCCAGTGTAGCAGATAAAGTCTGAAGTCCGTTAGCTGGAGAATCTCCTCTTCCTCAGGGAGCCTGTCTTTCTCTTTTATTTGGCCTGTAACTGATTGAATGAGGCCTGCCCACATTGTGGAGGTCAATCTGTTTATTCAGAGTTCACCAATTTAAGTATGAATCTCATTCAAAAACATCCTGTGAGTTGACATATAAAATTAACATCACAGTGAGGTGTAGTGAATTTACCTGCTGGCTATAAGGCCTTGACTTACCAAAGTGCCCTTTTCTTCCTTGGCTTCAAATAGGCCTAATGCAAACCTGCTTAGGAAGTCCCCAAAAGAACACTTGAGTAGGATCCATGTCAAAATACAATTTGATGTTAAACATTTTTCAGGGTCATGACATAAAAGTAGGACTTTAGAAAATAATATGGTTTAGAGATGATAGGAGAGCACAGAAATAAGATAAGCTTAAAATGTCATGAATTCAGAATGCATTCCCAAAAGAGTGGATTCTCCCTATGGGAAATGCAGGGATACATTGGGGAGTCTTTGAGAACCTCCTGGAAGATCAGGAGGTATCTTGATAGGATAACTTCAGAGGATTTAGTCTTGATTTAGAGATTTAATGAGCTAGGTAATAAGCATTATCATTAAGAGATTCATTTAACTAATGGTTATAGGAGATCAAGTAATGCTATCATAATGACCCCACGGTAAAATGAGAAAACCGTTGAAGAAATTAAGAGCGCAATCCCATTTGCAGTGGCATCAAAAAGAATAAAATACCTAGGAATAAATTTAACTAGGGAGGTGAAAGATCTGAACACGGAATACCATAAGGCGTTGGTGAAAGAAGTTGAAGGAGATGCAAATAAATGGGAAGATACTCTGTGCTCATGGGTTTAAAGAATTAATATTGTTAAAATGTCCATATTGCCCAAAGTGATTTACAGATTTTAATGCAATCCCTATCAAAATTCCAGTGACATTTTTTCACAGACATGGAAAAATAAGACTAAAATTCACAGTGAACTACCAAAGACCCTGGCAGTTGAAGTCATACTAAGAAGGAACAACTAAGCTGGAGTCATCACACTTCCTGATTTCAAACTATATTACAAAGCTACAGTTATCAAAACAATATGGCATTGGTGATAAAAACAGACACATAGGTCAATGGAACAGCATAAAGAGACCAGAAATGAACCCATCTACATATGGTCAGTTAATTTGTGACAAAGAACCCAGACTCTACAATGGGGAAAGGATAGTCTTGTTGAGAAAACTTGATAGACACATGCAAAAGAATGAAACTAAACTCATGTTTTAGACCATACACACAAATCAACATAAAATGAATAAAGGATTTAAATGGATTTAGAAACCACAAAACTCCAAGGAGAAAACATGCTCCTTGACGTTGGACTTGCTGGTGATTTTCTGCATTTGACACTAAAAGCAAAGGTAACAAAAGCAAAAATAAACAATAGCAGCTACATCAAATTAAAAAGCTTCTGCACAGCAAAGGAAATCCATAAAATGAATAGACAACCTAGAGAATGGGAGAACATGTTGGCAAATCATTACATCTGATAAGGAGTCAATATCCAAAGTTCATGAAGAATTCATACAACTCAATAGCTAAAAAATCAACAATCTGATTAGAAAATAAGCAGAAGAATGAACAGAAGTTTTTCCAGAGAATACTTACAAATGGCCAGGAGATAACATGAAAAAGTGCTAAATGTCGGTTAATCATCAGGGAAATGCAAATCAAAACCATGAGTTGCCTCACAACTGTTAGAGTGACTACCCTCAAGATGACAAGAGATAACAAGTGTTGGGACAAAGTGGGAAAAGGGAACCCTTGTACATTGTTGGTGGGGAAGTAAATTGGTGCAGCCACAAGAGATGATAGTATGAAGGTTCCTCATAAAAATAGAGCTATCGTGTGATCTAGCAATCCCACTTTTGAGTATATGTATCCAAAGAATTGAAATCAGGATCTCAAAGAGATATCTGTACTCCCCTATTCATTGCAGCATAGCAATTAACCTAAATGTTCATCAGTAGATTAATAGATAAAGAAGATGTGATGTCTATATACAATCAAATGTTATTCAGTCCAAGAGGGAAGAACATCCTGCCATTTGCAAAAAATGGCTGAAACTTGAGGGCATTCTGCTCCATGAAAGAAATCAGAGGAAGACAGATACTGTCTGGTATCACATGTGGAATCTAAAAAAACCAAACTCGTAGAAACAGACTAGAATGGTGTTTACCAGGGTGTGGGGGATGGGAGGAAAGAGGAGATGTTGGTTAAAGAGGTTAAGCTTCCATTTATAAGATGAATAAGGTCTGGGGATAGTGCATAGAATAGTGATTATAATTAATAATACAGTAGTATATACTTGAAAGTTGCTAAGAGAGTAGACCTTAATTGTTCTTACCACGGAAAGAATATATAATTACAGGATGTGATGGAGGTATTACTATGGTGGTAATCGTTTTTCAATCTGTCAGTGTATCAAGTCAACCCATTGCACATCTTAGACTTATACAATGTTTTGTTGTAATTATATCTCAAAAAAGCTGGAAAAAAACAGACAAAGGAAATAGGGAGCTTAATGAGGGAGTGAATTTTGAGTCATTACATTTTTATCAGTGTCTTTGTACAAATTCTTTGGGTTAAATTCATAATGAAACACTTCTATAGGCCCTTTAATGTAAATTAATGTTGATACTGTAGAGAACACACTTTAAAGTGTTTTTTGAGTTTTTGATGAAGAATTATACTATGAGGCAATAATCATTTGTTAGCTTTAGTAGTTTGATTTTGAGCAGTAAATCTTGCCATTGTCATAAAACATTTTATAAAATCTTGAGCTATTTTTAGTGCTTTATACGCTCAGACTTATTTTAAGCTATTTTAAAATTTAAGTTAATTTAATTAAATTTGAATTCAGATGATTCAAACTTATTTTAATTTTTTAAAGTTTGTTTGTTTGTTTATTATCTCTAAACCCAACATGAGGCTTGAACTTAAAACCCTGAGACCAGGAGTTACATGTTTTTCCAACTGAGCTAGCCAAGCTGCCCTGATTCAAACTTAACGTTAATATGATCTTTCTCCAAATTAGGCTAGAATAATATTTTCATGATATTATAAAAATAGTAGTGATTTTGTATAGTCAATCTTTTTGTCAGCTTTAAGGAATTCATTTGAAATTGTTTATTATTACTGTAGTAAGGTAAGGCTTTCTTAGTGTTTGGTGTGCTTTTCCTTTGAGAAACATATCTTGGTTATTTTTATTGTCGTCCTTTTGTAGATAGTAATAAAATTGATATTTTAAAAAATTTATTGTATGATTTTTTTTTTTTTTGCTACTGAACTCTTGGGTTATTTTTTATGTTGGTGGAAATACCTGTTTTAAAATGAAAACTGTTTTAGATATAGCAGAACTATTCTGGATTAGTTACTATGTACCATTTTTTTTCCTGAAATGTCAGACCTTTAAAAAAGTTTCAAAAACACTTCAGAAGACTCCAGTATGCCCTTCACCACACTCCCCAATTGTTAATATTTTACTGCATTTGATACCTAATTAAATATCTTTCATCCTCCACTCCTCCTCTACTTTTTCATTCTTTCTTTCCCACTATATGTATTTTTTTCTGAATTGAGAATAAATTGCCGACGTAACTCCCTTTATCTGTAAATATTTCAGTGTATCCATCTTAAGAACAAGGACCTTTCCTTATGCAACCACAGTATAGTTGCCAAAGATAATGCCAAATGAAATTAACATTGACTTGAAAATGAATGGATACATAAGAATCAAATCCTGGTTTGGTTTCCAATTCAGGACCATGTGAGGGATTTAGTTGTCATGTTTTTTCACTCTAATGTAATCTGGAACATTTCTTCAGTTTATCTTTATTTTTCATTTTTGAAGAGCAGGTTACTATGAGAATGTGCCTCAATTTCGGTTTGTGTGGTATTTTTTTAATTTGATAAGGATTTTTCTAACAACATTACAGATTACTAACTGTATAAAACATTATCAGTTTTTATATTATCAAGCCAATAAATTCTTTAAATTTTACTTCTTTTTCATCTACCACTTGATTTAGCATAGAGCACTATAAAGCCAGATGTGACATTTTGACTTTGCTAATAAGAATAATTAACCTTAACATATCAGCATAGATAATGTATATAAACATTCATCTCACACATGGGATAAATTAAAATATATAACTTAAAGAAACTTTGGAGGATCATTCTGTGCAAAAAATAAAGTAAAACCAAGATAACTTATCTATTTAAAAAATCCTCCTCATAACCAAAAACATGAATGGTTGTTCCTATTTGTGATAACTGCATATTATTTAATCTCTTTGTGTTGAATGAATGTAATCTCCCTTCAACTTCTGTAAACCTTTTGTTAGCTTGAGAATATGACGTCCTGTCACCATGGCGTAATGGTTTTGTAAGAACTCTGGTATCCCTTCTGAGTACCAGCCCCTGCCCAGCATTTATAACCATGCCCCTAGCTCTTCTTTCCCACACTGGATTTTTGAAGAGGAAAAAGAATTAAAGAAGTGGCATGCAATGGGATTTTTGTGTTAACAAAGCAGTAGTGTATAATGGATGTTACAAAACTCAGTCAAGTATAGAATAAAAAAATCATCTGTGATTATGTGACTTCAGTGCCACCATTTTGATGTGTATTTTTTATGATTTTCTTCTTTACCTATGCAGCTTATATAAATATAAATATATGAAAATTATAAATATAATTATATATAATATAAATTATATATATAAATTTTATATATCATGTGTGTGTGTGTGTGTGTGTGTGTGTGTGTGTGTGTGTATGGTGTACCAGGCACATATCATGTAGCTAATAAATGTCATGTCTGAAGCAGAAGGACAGATTGATGTGTCCCTTCCTCCTAAAAGTTTTACTGATACGAAAAGGCAGACATTAAACAATTTATTAAAATAGGATATCAAGGCTTATGATATGACATACTGGAAGTTAAGAGAGCTTACAGGATAAAACCCAATTTAGGAGTCATAAATGTTTTTCTGTCACACCAAATGGGATACTGTTTTAAGACATTTTAATAGCTGAATAGTATGACATTGTATATCTTAATCTACCTTATATCATTCACGTAGGTTTTCCTTATTTTTTAGCTGTCATATTAAAGCAGTGAACATCCTAACATTCATTCTTGATCATGGTGTTTTAGGACATATTACTAAAGTACTACTATTTTTTGGGTTAAAAATGTGAGGGCTCTTGATAAGTGTTGTCAAATTGACTTCGGTAAGTGTTGTATCTTTCTGTATTTCACCAGCAGTGCAGGGAAGTACCCACTTCACCATCCTTTCTGCATTCTTGGATAGCATTACTTAAAGCAGTTTTCTTCAGTAGTTTGATAACTTTTGTTGATTGCATGCTTTCGTTGCAAGTAGCTTATTTTACCTGTTTTTTTTGGTTCATTCATCTTTCTTTAATGAATTGCTCATTCATCTCTCTTTCATATTTGTTGTGGGAGTGTTCATCTTTTTGTTATTAATTTATCACGTTTGTGCAGTAATGAAATTAACTCAATGGAAAAGGGAGCGAGCGAGAGAGTTAGTAAATTAGAGTGGAGCAGGGAGCAGCAAAACCTTTGCCATTATTTCTCTGCTCATACTCAAAACAGTTCTGACACCAAATGTGTGAATTTTAGACCATGTACTTTTTTTATACTGTCTGAGTTAGTGTAGACCCCTCAGGTTATGAGCTTGGTCCCACAAGACTGCCCCCCTACCCCCCTCAGAGGCCATAAGGAAGTAGTGGGTCCCCAGGCTACTCACAACTTCTATCTAACTTGGCCACGAATCAAAGGTTCCTTTGACTATCTCCTTTGGTTTGATAATCTGTTGGAGCAACTCACAGAACCCAGAATCTTGCCAATTTCTTACAAAGGTATTTTATTTTTTTAAATATTTATTTGAGAGAGAATAAGCAAGTGAGAGAGAGAGAGAGAAAGAGAGTACATGAGCAAATACCCAGTAGTGCAATTGCTGGGTCATAGGGTAGTTCTATTTTCAACTTTTTGAGGAACCTCCACGCTGTTTTCCAGAGCGGTTGCACCAGCTTGCATTCCCACCAACAGTGTAGGAGGGTTCCCCTTTCTCCACATCCTCACCAGCATCTGTCATTTCCTGACTTGTTAATTTTAGCCATTCTGACTGGTGTG